>OMLP01017634.1:29207-40774 GCA_900302685.1 Spondyliosoma cantharus | reverse complement strand
TTTGCTCTTCTCTCTGCTGGCTCATCTGGACAGGAGATGATTAGAGAAGATAACAAGTTAAATCTGTTTATATCCCTGATTGCCCTTTTTGTGGTTGGATTATGCAACCGCGATGATTTATGACAGTAATGAGCGGTGATTAGGGCAACAGGTTGGATGTTTTTAGAGCTTTTGTATCGCATTTCTTTTCGGGTTAATTTCAAAATTAGATTTGCATTGTGCACGGATGATTTCTCAATCCTCTCAGGGACATTTGGTCGTCCACAGGACTCATTTCTTTGTCGATCGGCGCGCTGAGAAAAGAAAAGGAAAACCATCACATGAGGTCAGCGGGACCGTTTTAGACGCACGCTGCAGTTCGATTTGAATTCAGGTCAAACTACCATATGATTATGTTATATGTCGATGTTGCGTTTCCAGCGTCCTCCTCCTTGGCCGGCGCAAGCCGTAAATTATGCAGCCAAAAGGGAGCAGACCGTGCCAGATCCAGGGAGGTTTGTCTTCAAGATTACAGCCGAAAGTTTGTGAAGCTCGTGAAACAGTCATCGAGAATGTGGCCCTGAGGTGTCGTCTCTCCACCGTCTCAACAACCGGCTTGTTTTGTCTGTAAAAAATCCCAGATCAGAAGTTAGTCGGAGGGGTGGGAGGGGAGGAGATTTACAGGTGAAATTATGGAACGGGGGCTGTAAAAGCAAACAGGAAAGGTGATATTTGACTTTCAACCTCACACACCCGCACACACACACACACATTTTCTTGCATGAAAAGCCAGACAGACATGTCTGGGAGCACTCAGGTATGACGATGCTGCGGCGAAGCGTCTCAACAGACGCGATGACTCACACACTCCAGCAGCGGTCCCATCTGGAAACCAACCCGCGGCTGCAAATGTTGTACACAAAAAAACACTCTTGTCTGAGGCTTTTCAGGTACTTGCTTACAGTCGCCACGCCTGCCTGAAGCAAGAGTGTGAGGAAAACATGCGCACACACACACACACACACACAAACACAGCCCAGTCTGAAAAAATACAAGAGGAGAGTAACACAATTTTTCACCAGCCAGGACATTTTGATAAGGTGGAAAGATGTGAATTTCAAGGGGTTCCATCTTTCCTTGGTGAACAGTGAAGCCCTCTTTTTGAAGGCAATGCACCGGGAAACTGATTCTAGAGACACAAAGAAAACAACCAAAGAGTTTAGTTTTTAACTGGCCAAGTAAGTTAGCTGACCTCAATTATTTAACCTGCTGAAGACTAAAGAGAAAAGTACAGGGCATGGACGTTAAATTGTTATTACAAATGTACCGAAAGTTCATATACAACTTCAGTTACATTATGTATGTGACGTCCCTTTACAACAGCTTTGGCTGTAAACTGGACAGGAACATCTCCCGGGTGAAGGTCTCACCGTCCAGCCCCGACCTCCTCCCTATGCAGGCTTTCTTGTCCTTTTACTTCGCCTGACTTCCGCCTTTGCTGCCATAATAACTACTACAGATGGAGGCCGCCGCCTCACAAGAAACATAAATATGGGCCGTAATAACCTGCTTTCACAGTCGACCTACATGGTGGGACGGCTGCATATTCACTGGGCCCAGTACCCAGGAGGTAAACCTGGGAGCTACAAACGTATCTTAAGGTGAGCCTGCGGATGTTTGGAAGCTGTTTAATGTCAATTTTCTTTGCGAAGGCCTCTGGTCGGATGTGTACGTTCTCGAGAGCGTCGTCTCAGTGCATCTTTGCGCTCTGTTAACAGAGAGCAACAGGAGTTAAAACGTTCATGTTGAGGAGAAGTTCCACAGAGACCGTTTTAGGACGGACGCAACGAGCTTTGGTGAGTAGCAACGAGCATAAGAAAAACATTTCCACAAAGCTTCTTTGATGCCGGACTAATCTTACAACAGTCTTATCTCTCTCTCTCTCTCTCTCTCTCTTTCATTTCATTCTTATCTAAAGATTGAGTTCAGCATCATTAACGGCGCTACATGAAGCATTTTGTCCATTTGTGCTGTAAACTTTTATTTCCTCTAAACTGGACGCGAAACTCGACCCGGCAGTGCCCAATACGAAACGTCTCCGGAGGCTCCTTATCTCCTCTCTAATGGTCCCCGGTGTTTACAGTAATTGCGCTAGTGTTTCGAAAGTAATGTGGTCGTATTTTAACCGACTGGACGCTTCAGATCCGTTCCCTGCGCAGAGGTCGTTTCTCCAGCAGAGGAATCGGAGAGATTAGCTGTAACTTTGCACCAGGCGACGCGCTGTTTTATCAGCTGAAGGCAGGACAGACCCCAAACATGCATGCAGCCAAAGCAGTCGGCGGTGTTAATCTCTCCTGTTTGCAGTACGTCTGCGGAGATAAGACGGAGGCAACTTGATTTTTTTAAGTAAGTCTACCTCTGCTGGGTTACACTGACCTCCGTTTTGCGAACCTGTAGCCTCGTTAATCCTCGAGTGATAACGTGGAGAGAAGGCACAGTGTGATTTTTTTAAAAAATGCTCATCACTTAATCCTCCAAAATGTAACTACTTTGAAGCTACGGTGCTTTCAAACTATTCATAAGTGAAGATGATTTGAATTTACTCTCGTAGCGTCTAAGAGAGCTTAACACAAAGTCTCTCATGAGTGGAATCAAGCCATTTTTTTTAGACATCAATAAATAAATCAGCTCTCGGTGAGAAGCTATGGGATGCTATTACTTCTTGGCGAGAAGTGGAGAACTGCATGTTACTGGTTGTATTGGCCCTTTTAAAGACATTTCAACAGGTATAACGGGCTTGGTGGGCAATAATCTGTCAAATATGACCCTTGTGAATGAAATCTAGTTATTTTGAGGCATAAATACCCTTTCAGTCAAGAAGGAATTCATTTTCGGGGAGTGGAAAACTACATATTAGTTGTTGTATTGGCCCTTTTTGAAAGGTTTTTCAGCTGGTAAAAAGGACTGTGTGGGCTTTAATATTTCAAATATGACCCTCATGAATGAAATCTCGTCATTCTAGTCTAGTTTTGGGGCATAAATACTAGAGGTGGTAAACGTACACACATTCTTTACTCAAGTATAAGTACAGATTCGACTTCTTTCATCAAGTAAACGTAAGAAAGTCAAAAGTTTCCCTCTGTAGGAACTTTCTACCGGCCAGTTCTGTGCACTGCTAACCGAACCTCACGTCACATTAATATAAATCTACTTATTATTAAAACTCACAGTTAGAATCAGTAGGATTTGTCTGAGCTGTCTGTAAACGCAGCAGAAAGACAGGTAGTTGATTGCGGAGTGCTGGGACGTCAAATACGGACATTTTGGATTGGTAAAGTGTCCCGAGCAGGAACAAAGTGAGTAAACAAGAAAATGTGTTAAAACATGGGGAGCGAAAAGTCGCCAGGAAGATAAATACTCAAGTAAAGTACAGATACCTGAATAATCTAAAGTATCTGGACTCCAGAACTTTGGAAAATACTCTTTCAATCAAAAAGAAAGAGCTGCGATCACTTTTTGTGGAAGTGGAAAACTGCATGTTGCTGGTTGTAATGGCCCTTTAAAAGGGAATTTCAACAAGTTTAAAAGTATCGGTTGGACCACGATCAGCCACATATGGAAGAGGATAAGGGCCAAAAAAAGTCAGAGCTCAATTTTTTGTTTTTTAAAGTGGCCCTACTCGTCTTCCGTCGGCCAAATATCAATGAAACACAGTCCACAAACTTCCATTCAAGAATCAGGAGCTGCAGTATAAATGATCTTTTAATCAGAAGAGCTGAGAATCATTTAACCGTCGTGTTGATGCCGAGCCTCTCTGAAAGGTTTGAAGTGTTTTGCAGGAGGAGAACGGGGGCAGGGAGGTGTTTAAGGAGGTTCCCACAGGACGTTTCATCCCTCTAATCTACAGGCTCAATCTCAGTTTGTGTAATCCCGTGACTCTTTAGGAACAGATTCGGGGGGCCCCCTAAAAAGACAACCTGCCTCCCGTTCCCCCTCTGTTTCCCAGCGCGGGGGTAATCTCCCCGCTAAGCCCCAGACCCCCGCCCTCGTGGCCACTCTGCAAACCCACCAAAAACACAAATACACACAGGCGCACAAGCACTCCACTCACCCTGCCACCCATCATCCATCTCTGTTGAAACCTGATCTGTAAATGTAGGTCCGTCCACTGTAAATACATTGATTCTTCTGCAGCTATTGACACTCTCTAACAGCAGCGCAGGGCTTATGGGATTGTCCCATCACCACAAGTCAATAACTTTCAGTCGATACGTGTGTGTGTTTTTCTTTCCTCGATACGTGTTTGTATTCGCCGGTCGCATCGACCGAGGGGCCACCTACCGAGAGGAGCGGCGGGCCCGTAGAACACGAGCCTCGGTATTTCCCACACATGACACAGAAAATAAAACCGAGCAGCTGAGATGTTTTTCTGACTCCGAAATTATAGTTTGTGGAGTTTATTTTTAAGGGAGCGATATGCCAGAGGGTTACAGTTCTGCATCAATCACGCTGCTCCCCGCGGCCCCCGGATTGTCACATCGTCGTTCCGGGCCGCCGGTCGCCGCGGTCGCTCAGACAATAAAACGTGTGTGTGTGCGTGTGTGTGTGATATCTTTAGGCTGTATATTTGGGTATCGCGGTTGCTGGAATGCTAATCGATTCTTTGGCCTTTTCCACAGAGTCCCTGTCAGGCTCAGGTTACTGTTGCCACAGCTGTTTAGGGTTGTTGTTCTTTGCTTCTTGCGCTCCGACCTGCAGCTACAACCTCTAAGCCCACACACACACACACACACACACACACACACACACTCTCTCTCTCTCTCTCCCCGTGAGAACCAACCGACTCCAGCAAGACACTGAGAAGCCGTTCAAGAAATGTATATGCATCTGAGAAAACCTCACTTTTGAGGATGCTGGAGACAAAAACTCTTGTACTCTATATGAGATGTGAGCTTTAATGACTTTCCAATAACTGTTTTATTCATGAAGACGTTTTGCCTCCTGAAATACCTGGTTGCTGTTTTTGCCGTTGCTTTGGATCCAAAGTCTCGGTATGCTTAAAACAAAGTGCTTGTCATATCGTCTTATGGCTTTAACTTTTTGTAATTTTCATCGAATATTGAATCTCACTTCATGCAGCGATGGCTCCGAGATGTTCGGAGGTATCTGAGGAATAGCTTGACATTTTAGGAAAATAGCCTTTTTTGTGTTCTTGCAGAGAGTTCGACGAGAAGATCGATACCACTCTTACACTTGCTAGAAGCCCGTTAGCTTAGCAGACACTTCAGGGAGTCACCGCTCCCGGTTAAAATATCCGAGCACATATAACCTCCCTTTGAACCAAATCTTGTTCTTTTCACACATTTTCTGTTTGGATCAAAAATCAACACAATATAATGTTTTATTTAGTGAGATTTAGAAGTACTTGCAAGCAGATTTTGTTACCTTTTTAAAACAGAGCCATGCTAGCTGATTCCATCCTTTTTCATGTCTGTATGCTAAGCTAAGCTAACCCGATTCATGTTCACCATACAGGTATAGGAGTGGTATTGATTTTCCAGCCGAGTCACCAGAATATAACCAGTGTTGGGGAAGCTACTTTGCAAGCGTAGCTTGTAAAACTACATGTAGTTCAGCCTGGCAGTAGTTTGAACAAACTACATTTCTGTCCCTGGAGAAATGTAGTTTGTAAAACTACTGCTAAACAAAGTAGCTTTAGCAACTACTTATACTCATTATACTCATTTAACTCAGTGTTAAATAAATCAACATATGGTGTATATGAAACAAAATATAATAGCCTACAAAACATTCACATGCCAGCAGAAATATGGCTCAAGTTTTATTTTTTAAAGAACAAGAGCTGACGCTTTTGGTCAACATCACAGGAACTTCAGAGGTACCATCACTAGATGCCAGGGCAGAATCGCTTGTTGACGCGACACATGATCAGTCTCTCAAAGTTTTTATCAGACAGCCGGTTCCGTTTGGCATTAAAAACATCTTTAAAAATGACCCAACAAAAACTGAAATACTTGACGCAGCACAAAATATGAATGTAGTTTAACTACCAGCAAATTACAGCAAATTGTAGTTAAGCTATGTAGTTCAACTACATGTAGTTTAAGTCTCCCCAACACTGAATATAACCTCTTTTTATGGTGAACTGTTCCTTCAACCCACTGCGTCAGATCGGTACTCAAAGTTCAGGTATCAGGAAGGAAAATATGGTTTCACAACAGCTCCAATTATAACTTCTCTTTGTTCTTCACACTCTTTGTTCTGAGTTCTGTCCACTGTCATTTTTCTGTGTGTTTGAGAACAACATCACGATCGTCGATGGCAGACTGTCGAAAGAGTGCACTGTCATCCCCTTCAGCACATTCGATTTGTACTAGATTTGTAGGCATCTCATGTCAGGGAGGTAAAACAATGCATCCGGCAGACGTTTGGAATAAACGCCTTTAGACGTGGTCAGACAGCACGCTGTTCCACCTGGTTAATTTCAAACACGAGTGGACCCTTTACGGTTGTTCTTGTAAATGACGAGCCTGTGTTACCAGCTAAATGTTGACTTCAAAACATACGGAGGAGGAAAAAAAAAAGAAGCAGAGATGACATTTGCAGGGCTTGTCAGTAACACCACAGCCCGCTCATGCATCCCTGCCCAGCAAATCGAGCCCTGAGGAACCAGTGGCCCGTGAAAAAACCAAACCATCCAAGTCGGAAATTACACATTGATGCACAGCTGGAGACTTTCGCCGCCGCCCCCCGTTTCCCATCATGTATGAACAGTGCAGGTACGGAGACGCGCAGGGTCGGAGCGTAACAGAGCACACGTCTATTCACAGCCACACAAGCGCCCACACAGCTCGTCTTACTGCCTCCTCTTCCTGCAGGAGCCGTGCACGCTCCCATCCAGCCTGTCAGCAGGATGTCATTAAAGCCCCTCAGTCTCTCCTCCGGCTGCTCGCTCTTTTTGCTTTTCTTTTTTTTTTTTTACCCCCTCAACAGAAATTCCTGCGTTCCCCTGCACCGCTGCTCCTCTTTGGGAGTCCTTCTGTCCACCTCTATTTCTGACACGGGAGAATCCGAAGTGTTAGTCCGTCTGGGCGCAGAGGTGATGGGTGAGGAGATGTGGCGGAGGAGACGGCGTCACTTGATAAGGAGTTGACGGAGGCTGTCAGGAGGTAGAGCTATTGTGGGACAAGGCTGCTGCAGAGGGTTGGTATTTATGAGCACGTCTTTGTGTGGACGTAAAACAACTCTATTAAAAAGACGGTTGGAAATAGAAAACATTTCAGCGACGGAACGAATAACTGGATGAATCACTCGCACACTTTTACATTTCATGCATATCATGTGAACATTTCTACAATAAATGTCATGTCACGATTATATTACATTTATGTGAGCTGACCTTCACGTCAGGAGGTGGATTAGACGGCGGTGACTTGACAGCTGGGCGAGACGGTTATCGAGCGAGAGACCACTGATGAGATGTTAGGACGTTTTCCAGCCGTGATAGCAGCAACAAAAACACATGTTTTTGACCATACGTTGGAAAGATTTCCCATCGTGTCAGGGGCAATCAAAACACATATATTTGAAGATACATGGGGACGTTTCCAGCAGTGATGGCGCCAACAAAAACACATATTTTTAACCATACGTTGGAAGGTTTTCCTGCCTTGTAAGTGGCAACCAAAACACATATTTGATGAGAGATTTGGACATTTTCTGGTCTTGTTGGCAGCAACAAAAACAAATATATTTGACTAGATGTAAGGACAATTCCCCGCTGTGTTAGGGCATCGTAAACAGGATGTTTTTGACGAGACCTCGGGACATTTTCCGGCCGTATTAGGGGCAACAGAAACAGATATTTTTGATCCCATCCATCAAGTGCAGTATCTTATCTGCACACATGTTATTTCACGTTCTTTAATTCATGTAGATGAAAATGATACCACTTGATGATTTTTCCAGAAAAGAACTAACAACCAGGTTCAACCATTTTTAGGTAAATGAGATGCACAGATAATACATAAACATAAATAGTTCAAACTTACCCTCCAGATTTGAATCTTAATAATTCATTGTGATGCCTTGATGATATTAGTGAGACTGCATGTCCTGTTCTTATAGCGTTAAATGATGAACCAGTCTGAATACTTGTTCTGTACCATTTAACAATAAAGAAAGGAAAATTTTCAATCCCCCTTTATATCCAAACTCATCATCTGTCTGGCCGTCTGCGCAGGTGAAGAAGCCGACATCCCTAATCCTCTTTATTAGACTCCTCTGGGAATCAGTGGAGCTTCTTTAACAGGCTGGTGAATCATTCCTTTTGAGGACCGTTAACACCTGTGCGAGTGACACACTAATTGGCCAATTAGACACCTGGATCACTCACGTCTCCCCTGCAGGAGACGCCGCTGTCAGAGGGCGCGACCCAGAAAACAAAAGCCCGGCGTCAGAAACAAGCGACCGTATCATGTTTAAGACGATTCAACTCAAGAGTCAGCTGCGGCCTTCACTCCGTCACGGAGCTCCGTGTATCGCTGGCCTCAGGAGGTTAAAAGTATAAAATGTTTCCCTAAAAACAACGGTCTCCTTTTTCTTCTGCTTGTTCAGCTTAAAAGTTGAACATCGAGTCAAATGTGTAATTTCAACCGCACCGCTGCTATTTCTATGACTCACACTGTTAATGAGCGAGTCTGCTAGGAGAACGTCTTCAGTGCGAAAACAGCTTATTCATATTTATATCTCCTCGTGGCTGCAGACTTGCGAAGCTTTCTGCCTTTAAATTACAAATCTGTCTTTACATAACTCGAGTGTTCTGCGGCGTGTACGTCACGGAGCCGCATTCCTCGGCGGACTACGCACGGTAACTCGGGGTCTTTGGCAATAAGTCATGGGAGCTCTCGCCGACGCACTGAAGAATGTAATTAGAGGAAACAGACTGTATTAGATCCCATTAGACTTCACTGGGTCAACAGGCAGCTCACATGTAATTTGTTGACGGATAATTTGTTTTCAAGTTCCTCATCTGTCGGCTGCGATCAGGATTGCGGGGAAGTCGCCTTCGGATGTGATTACGTCAGCGGATTTGTTCTCGCGTTTGTCATTTAACTCATCTCGCAAAACGTTTTTGATCTTTGTGGGTCAGATTTTTTTCTCTTTTTTTCTAGTCTTACTCTGACGATTTTTGCTTTGTGCTGCTTTAAAAACCCAAATTTACCCTCCGGGATGCGATAAAGGATGATCTCTTCTTAAAATACAGCCAATATTATTAAATCTTGTGTTTTTCTTTGATTTTGAAGATGCCCCCCTTACTTTTCCCTTCTCCACCTTCACTGTTTACAACAAGCCTGCAACTTACAAGCCATACTGTAAATGGTAATAACCAAAAACAAATAAATGAGAGAGCGGTAGAATCATTTAAAGCTCCTGTTTGCAGAGATACCAGACATTTCAAACTGTCCATGACATAATAACAACGAATGAAATACTTCCCTTCAAACTGACACCACTTACCATTGACAGGTGTTCTCCTCATGATATCTCTGGTCGGGATCCTCTGTGGTTCTCGAGGGCGAGTCATAGGGCGAATCCTCAGGGGAGAGCCTGCCCAGCGCGGCGCCACGGTGATGAGCCTTCCCTCGTCCCTGGCAACCAGACCGGGGTTAAATTAGGAAAGGGCTAACCCCAGAGCTGTGGCGGAGACGAGGGCGAGGTCAAACGCTCCGGTCTGCTTTGATGATGGTGGAGGTTGGAGAGAGAGAGAGAGAGAGAGCAGCAGACAGACGCTCTTCATCCGGAGACGCCCCCACCCGAGAGGACGGACCGAGTGCTGCCGATGGCTAATGCTGCTGCCTTTGGGTGCACGGAGATCAAGCTAGTTCACGTGCATGTAGCTGAGAAGGAGGCATATCTGTTCAAAGTACATCATCAACTGACGAGGATACTTTCTGCCTGGGACATTCAGCTTTCATCGTCAAATATTAAGCATTATTTAATAAATGTAGCCATGAAGTGTATATTTAGGATCCGTCGCATGTTCTTGTTCAGTCGGCTTCAAACGTTAAAAATGCATCTGGAGGATTAGCTGAGCTAGCAACAGGTAATCTAAGCTAAGCTAAACTCTGCTAGCGAGTATCAGAAATGAATCATTTTTGAATAACGCAGAATTTAATGTGGTACATCCGCCCCCCCGTTCTCATTGTAAGGACAGACAGGAGAGACGGCTGTAACTAACAAGAAGTCGCTGGGTTTAGTTTTAGTATCAGACATAAGAGTGATTTTCTCTTCCTCTCTTCCGAGGCTGCATGGCTTCCTTTAGTCCCTCCGCAGCCTGATGTTTCCAGCCCAAGCCTGGACTCGTTCTGTCGACACTGCAGCTAAACATTTAATCTGTGCCGCAAAAAACAGCTTTTCGCATGCTTGAGGCAGAAACGTGTTTCATCTTCAGAACAATCATCCTAACAATCTGTCGAGTACACTTCCTCTTTCATCTCGGATTATGTTGAGATATACGAGTATGTGATGTGTAGTACTACTGTGATCATTTGCTTTGTGTTATGTAATAAACCGGTTGCCATTTCAAGGGAAGTGAATAACAAAACACAGTGCGGCACATAAAAGGCAGATACATGAGCCTCACCTACTCGGTACTGAGCGACCTGCTACTGGTCCAAGGCTGGCGCTGTGAACTTCTGCTCTAAAAGGTACTACGAAGCCCAAAATAGTTTGTCTGACATTCTGTTGTTTTAACCAGAAGTATGATCTTTTACTAACCCTCACCAAACCGCAACCGTTTTGACAGCCAAAGTCACTAAATGTCACATTCTGTAAAAATGTTTTTCCGCAAGCTTTGTTTTCAAAGTCTAACCAGATGTTATGTAACAGATGTGGTTCGGGAAACTCGAGGACTGTTTTGTCACATTTATTCGCTCCCGTAGAAACATTATAACTCGCTAACTGCCTTCTGGTCTTTGTTATTTCTGCATCTCTGTTCCCTCGGCGATGCAAAGCGGCTTTGAAGGGAAGACAGGAGAAGCTACGGGAACCCAGGAGGTGCAGATGATGTGAGCTACAGCGAGGTACATTTCTCGAGGAAATGCTGATAAAAAAGCGACAGTTAAAAGGATTAACTCACAAATACTCAACAGAATAATTAAATGACAAATAAGTTCTCAAATGCAAAGACTTAACAAAGTGCCTTTTCACCCCGAGACAGTTTGGTATTATGTTTCATTCCTAACTCGACCACAGAGCCCTTCATGTGCAAAACTTATTCTAGAGGTGCAGGTAGAGTGTCACAGTTTGTAACTTGAGCTGCTGTATCTGAGGAGACTGGAGTGAGAACTGCAGCTGAGATGTTTGTATCTTAAGGCCCCCACACACCGCCCAGACTCAAACCAATGGCCAACTGCCTTCATCCGACCGCCTCGACGTGCTGCCAAGTCCACAGCAGCGTGTACGTTCTGCGCTTGCGCGAGATGCAATAAGCCTCCTTAACAGCGGGTGGCGCTAGTCTCGTGCCAGTACTCCAAAACATGAAAACAAGAAATGACGGAACGGAG
>OMLP01017634.1:0-22834 GCA_900302685.1 Spondyliosoma cantharus | reverse complement strand
CGTCGTTCCTCTAATAATACGATTTGAATTGTCCTCTACTGTGCCAGCTGTTGTCTGCTGTTTGTTTCCAGGCAGACTGGGGAAGAAAGGCCAAACCCAAAACATGACCATATGTTTAAACCTTGTCCTATGAACCCAAAACAGGATGTCACAGCGGGCCCTCCGGTCAGAGTAACTGACATGGACACAGGCGCACAGGAGGGCTATTGTTTTGTCCTGCTTTGGGAAAGACAGAGTGAAGGAAAGGGAAGTGTGGGACGGGACAGGCTGGATGTGTGTATGTGTTTCCCCGTCAAAGACTTAAAGACTTCTGAAGCTATCTAAAAAAAAAACAGCCAGCTTGCAAAATGTTGCTCAGTGTCTGCAAAACAGAACCGGAATGTGTCCTTTGTACGTTTGTATCCTTAAACGCCCCTTAAAACCCTCTTGGTCTGCTTTAAGGGGAAAGTTCATCATTATTATTAAAATAGAAATCACATATTTCTCTCTCCTCAAGCTGAAGAGCCGATGAAGTCATCCTCAGACAAAACCCCTGAGCTGCTCCGCAGACAGTGAATAATGGAGCAAGTTGAAGCCGGACTGCAGACACGCTGCATTTTATTGGGATGTGGAGACATTTTGTAATCCACATCGTAAGCCTTGGACAAAGCTCGTTTGGATATCTTAAAGGGACAGTTTGAGTCAGCTCAGTGGCTTTTCTCTCTGACAGATGAGAGGGTTGATAGCACGCTCACATTTGCATGGTACATATGTACTGGAGCTGAAGCCCATTTAGCAATTAGCTTCAGCTTAAAGCGCTGGAAAAAGGGTAACAGGCAATTTGACGAAGAGTTAGCCGCTGTGTCTGTTAGCTTTGGTTTGTTTCTACTGGTCTCCAGGCAACAGACCCATAATTTAACACAGAATAAACAAACCAGATACATATAACCTGTTGATTAATCTGCTTTAGAGGCTAAATGGGTGTTGCTACATTCAGAGAGAGCGAGGATAGTTTCCCCATTTCGAGTCTTTGTGCTATGCTAAGCTAACCAGCTCCTGGTTGTAGATGTATGTTGAGTTACGTCAGGCACAAGAGTGACATTAAAGAGCCTTAAAGTAGCCAAATATAGTTGCCAAATGAATTAATGATAATGATATTATGGCAATATATGTGTGTATATATAGATTATTTTTATTTATTACAAGCCCAAAACAGTTTGTGTTCATTGTGTTTTTGCAGTCAGTCACCAATTCAGTGACATTTCAGTAAGTGTCACCAGAGTCAGTATAAAGATTTCAAGACATCGCGAGCTGGTGCACGTTGAAACAAAAGCTGACTCAGGTCTCACAAGGACAGAAGAGACAACGGGTGTCAGGAGAGCGTCTGCACACAGAGGCCTCCTTGTCTATGAACACAACCTGTTGCAGCTCACTCAAGAGCATACTATGTGGGGAATGCTAAAAGGATTAGCGCATAGCCACTTGAGATAATGTGAAAAATGAGACGTGAGGTGGTGGAGGGAGGCAACGAGGAGTCAAGGACGAGACGGCGTCACAACACAGACTCAGTCGACCATTAACCGCTAAGATTAGAGAATGACTAACTCACAGCTGGATTTTCATCATTTTGTGTGATGTGATTTATTCACCAAACCTTTTTTTCTGACACTATATGTGCTATAATACACCAAAAACCCAACAAAGACAACAAATAAATGAGCCTGACACCAACATTTCTTTCTTTGTGTTTATTTGCTGTGTACATCATACACAAATGTCTTTGGAATAAAAACTAAATCTCTCATATATATATATATATATCAAATAAAAAAAGAGATTCAGAGTTTGATGGAGCCACTTTGTAAACATGCAACCAAATGTTTTTTTTAAACAGGGGAAATATAGAAAACCAAAACAAAGTCCAGTTGAGGGAGTTTTAGGGTTCAGGAGCGTGTGCCATGCTGACGATGATCACAGAAAAACAAAAACGTATCAAAGCTGCAAGTAGTTGTGTTAATTTATCACATGTACAGATATATCGTGCCCTCGTGTTCAGTAATACCTCTCGGTCTGACCTCTTGCATACCTCGGCAGACCCCCAGTTCATATTTCAGTGGCATCATCCAGGCCAAAGCGATGGAAGTGACCTTTCATGGAGATAAAGCGAGAATCACTGAAGGATGGATGAGGTGAGGTAGGATCTCTGCTTATCAGAGGAAGGAGGGGCGGCTTCGGCCTCCCCTGCTTGTTTTGATGGGGCTGACTGAGCCAGCTGGGGAGGTTAGACGTCCACAAACTGCCAGATGGTGAAAGTGACATCCAAAAACATTTCGCCGCAAGGCTTTGACATACTGAGCTCCTTTTACTTTTGGAGGTGAATGTATTATTTTATGAAATCTTTTTCTAATTTTTGGAAACTTCTTTGTGAGAAATATTCTATCACAGGAATCTTCCCCCGTTTATTGCAGATTTCACGGATGTGAGCACTGAACATTAGCCTGGTAATCAATACCTGTGTCACACGTTATTATTGGTCAGTGTATAGAGTGTGAGAATTGACCCTCTTTAGAGATGAGACAATGAGATGAAAATGAAAAATTACTGGCCAGGCACGGCTCTCCTTGTCTTCCTCGATGCAGGTGCTCCTTTGAATCTAGCTCAGTGTTTAATGTTATATGAGATGAATCTCCGTTAAGAGTAAAAAGCTATATCTCTATCGTTCATTTCCTCTCTCTCTCTCTCTCTCTCTCTCTCTGTCCAGTTCAGTGCATTAACAACCCCACGGGGGTGCCTCGCATGTTTGTTCCAACGCCTGCGTTTAAGTAAAAAAAAGAAAAAAAAGCAACACACAAACTAAACTGGGACAGATCCGAATGAGGTACTCACGGTTCACTTCACACTCGCACAACAGTTTTTCCAGTTTAGAAAAAAAAAAAAAAAACATAGCTTAGTGGTTTTCCATTTTAATTCAATCATTAAGTGAGAGTGTTGGTGTCAAGGACACTGACACTGTGTCCGCTGTGCCCTGACTAACATACACTTATGTGCCTTGTGATGGGCTCACAGGGGGCTGATTCCAGCTCAGT
The DNA here is from genome assembly GCA_900302685.1 of Spondyliosoma cantharus. NCBI lineage: Eukaryota > Metazoa > Chordata > Actinopteri > Spariformes > Sparidae > Spondyliosoma > Spondyliosoma cantharus. Next base: position 19,769 of record OMLP01017634.1, on the reverse strand, counting down.
TCTGAATCCGGCTCGACTGAAACAAAAGCTACAAATGGAGAGGACGCCGACGTCCACTCCAAACACAGCCACGCACACAAACACACGCACATACACAGATAACAAAACATTTTGCTTGGAGAAACAGTTCCATTTGCCAGTAAGGTCAGTCTATACCCACACAATACTTCCATAGGATCTATAAATACAATATATCAATTTGACAGGAGATAACTAGTGGCAGTTATTGTCCGCTCATTTGAGGAAACAGCTTCTTTGGAGTTGAAGACAAGAGACCAAAGGTAATCATGCGCCATGAAACACTAACCCGACGTGCAGACATTAGCAGCTGAAACGAACCCAAAGTCGATCTCATTCGGCAGCTCTGTCTACCAAAACTTAGGTACTTTGTCTTGCGGTGCTGCTCAGAAATAGAAGTCTGCAATGCTGCAAGCTAATTTCAGCCAATACTGAATGTAGTTTTTTGAAATTCAAGTACAATCCAGTGACGATTCAATGCTTTGACTTTTGGTTTATGGTGTGTTTCAGCAGCAAATATCTGCACGACGGGAAACGTTCTGCAGAAGTAAATGCTACACCGGGTGATTCCACTGATTTGTTTTCTTATCTCTGGGGACGGATGTACGGATCCCCTGATTTAATGTCTTATCAGAAACCTTCAGACTCTCTGCTGTCCATGGCAAATGGTTCCTTGTCCCTTTATTAAACAGTAGACTCTTTGGGTCCCTCTCGAGCAGCGTTCTTACACCCGTAAAGCCACTTGATGACACGAGCGTTTCTCTCAATGATCGACACACCGGTGGGAAGCTGCTCGGTCAGCTCCTCCTGAAACAGCCCGTCTCCCGAGTGCCGGGAGAACTCGCTGGGCTCTGAGCCGCCGCAGCCGTCCCCGCCCACGCTGCGGAGGGCCAATGAGAGTGTGTCTATGGAGCTGGCACCAGAGAGGAAGTTCTCTCGACCCAGACGCTCTATCATGTCCCCGTCTAGACCGCAGAAGTCAAAGAAATGCTCCTGCTCTGATAACGCCACTGAGCAGCGCAGACGCAAGTCCGACTTGGAGCGCTGCAACTCCCCAAACCTCCGTCTGGGTACAGGCGGGGGTGACGCCCGCCTCCATGGGTCATTCTCATCATCATGATCACTCGAGTGGTTGCCGTTGGTGATACCATTAACTCCATCGCTGGTACCATTTGTAAATCCATTCTTAGTCCGTTCAAGTGTTGGGCTCAACCCAGGGCTTGAGATCGACCCCGGGCTGCGTTCTTGGTCTGTTTTACTCGACCTCCTGCTCCCTGGCCCCCCATCCGGAGCGTCTTTGTCATTGGTCCAAGACATGCGGGAGTCGCCGTCCCGTGACGGCGCTTTCTCTTCACCGATCACCATCTTCTGGATTCTGCCCTCGCCTCCGCCACTCTTCTCCCTCATAGAGCCCTGGAAGAGGCGGCGGACAAAGCTGTAGCCCTTCACCTCCATGTTGCCGTTCTCTCCAATTGCTGCAACACTGGGGCTCTTGCACTCTTTCTTCTGCCTATAAATCAGGAGGGAGTCCGGCCGGAGCATGCGCTTGCCTGTACTTCTTCTGAGCACAGGCGCACTGTGTGGCGCTACCAAGCTGAGATTTCCAGGAGTCTTGGGGATGGGAGGCATCACATTCTTCACATTGCTCCTGTTATGTGCCTCGACGTCAACGGAAGTCCGTCTGTTCTCCTTCCTGGAGTCATCATTTTCATTTTCATCTCTTGAGGTGAAGGAGCCGGAGAGAGTAGAGAAGGGAGTGTTGGATGAACGTCGTGGAGGAAGATGAGGCGTCAGACTACCGGGGACAGAGATGGCTCGTCGGGGCTGTGGAGGTGGGGTGGCACAGGGCACCAGTACAGGCTCCTGTTTAGTGTTAATCACCTGCTGGCTCTTCACATATTTGGCTTTGTCTGCCTCAAGCCTCTCCACAGCACTTATTGAGCGGCCTTGGCTTCCGCAATCTATCTGCCTGCGCAGGTAGTCTGGACCCTTGTTGAGAAGCCTCAGAGGAGAAGGCGATCCAATTGGTGTTAGGGGCTTCATGTTGATTCACTGAGCTGGGAACGACATCAAAACTGCAGCTCCCAAATCAGCTTCTGGTGTCCCTCAGAGAGCAGTTCTTGGCCCTGCGAAGATTTCAAACCAAGTGAAAGCTTCTAAGCGTTCTGAGCATTCCTGTTCTCACAGCTTTTGAATCCTCCTTGACGGGTAATAGATAGGTAGCAATTCAGGAGACCACAGAGTCCAAGTTTGTTGTAAGGTCTTCTATAGATAGCTTACAGTGTCTTTGTTGGGCGATGCTAGAGCCCAGACAAATTGATATCTCTATCCAGTATTTACACAGGCATTTGAATAGGCAGGCAGGGCATAGGGAAGTCCTTTTTTTGTCAGCCAAGAGCACTCCCAAATGAGACGCTCCCTGCCCACAGCGCAGCAGAAATAGCAGGCAGGGTGCACTTTGAAAGGGTTACTTCTTTCCTCCCCCACTTTTTCTTCTCTCTTTCTGTCTCCCAACAACACCCTTCACTGTTGATCTTTTCAGCGACGACTGCCGGGAGAAATGAGATATAATGGCCTCAAATATTTGCTTTGTGCAGGTTGTCTGGGGGACGCCGGGTCAAGAGTTATATTGTTTGGCGCCCCGTCGTGGTTGAGGTGACCTGAGGGTGGCCGGCACCGAGGCACTTGGTCCGTTGATGGACAGATGGGGCAGATGCAGATCTTGTCCTTGTCCTCACCTCACCTGCAAACAAACAGAGAGAGAGAAGGAGTGGTTTTTAGTTGGATGGGTTAGCAACAGAGCCCAGATGGCAGAAAAGGACTACAGTCCCTAAAGCTCAGCTCAGATTGTGCTTATTTAAAGCTGGAGGGAGTTACACGTGCAGCTGACACATGTACTGTACGCATTTAATTACTCTCCACCTTACATATTAAGCACAATACTATACAATACAACAGGTAAGGGTTCAACTACAGGCCACGTTTACGGTTGAATCAGTCAAACACTGAAAAAGAACAAACCACTTTTCAACACAATTTCATAAACGTCAACACAGATATCGATATGTATCATCAAGCACATGTAGGTCGTGTTTCCTGTGCAGGCATTTCTTTTTCTTTTTCCAGTGATTCGTGTCTGTCCTCCATCAGTAGCTTACGTTTATTTTTAAAATGTTAGATCTCTTTAATCCAAACAGTATTACAGCTTCCTGTGAGTCTTGATGATAAATTAATGGCTGCAGTGTCTGTTGTCCAGGTGGACGATGACGTGTCTGCGTCCATCTGTTTTTTTGTGCGATGGCCGACAAGGACAAATCACTGCAGCTTCAGAAAACACATGCAAACAAGAAAACATCCTCTACACATTAACAACACACGCGCATCATTTATGAAACACGCCAGGAATAAATACACGAATGCGCTGCAACGGCCCAAAATAGTACTTTTTTTCCTGCCGTCGTGGACAGTGCTCTCCGTACAGCATTTTTCTGCTGCATGTGCCTCCTGTGTCGTTTCTGTATTTGCCCTTTTTTCGTATTCCGTTTTATGCCTGTTGCTTTGCATACATGCATTTGTTTGTCTTGTATTTGCAGCGCACTTCCCGAAATGTATTGTAAAATTCATGTAGAGGTTTTCTTATTTGCATGTGTTTTGTCTATTTCCACGTGCTTTCTTTTTTAAACTTGCAGCACGTTTGCCCTTTTCGGCCAGTGTAGTTTTCTGTTCAGGAAGTTCAGTACAGGATCCAATTTTTCATCGATTTGGTCAATTGTTTCATATTTGCTTAGAGATTAATGGCTTCAAATTCAACATCACTGAGAAAACCTGGAAGGAGTTAAACATTTTTAAATTCAACGTTGTTTATTCTTTTATTTTTCGATAATCTAGCAGGAAATGTTCACTTTCTGACAGATATGTGTCCCTTGCAGGTTTAAAGCATGAAACATCTCTGCAGAAAACTACACCAGAGGCTGTAAACGCCCTAAAGAGCTGCTTACTTCAACCAAGGCACTTCTGAGGTAATAACCACTTTCATAGTCACAGTTAAACAGCTTGTTCTTCAAATTAACAAGCCTCTATAACAGTTAAATGACACTTTAAACCAAACAAAAGGCATGACTCTGTGAAGTGGTGCCACGTTTCTCTTTATGGTGTGTTTTTTTTTCCATATCTTTTAATGCTGTGTGAGGATTTGAGAGGGGGACGCTGGAGGGGTGGAGGCTGCACGGCGTCTATAATGGGATAGGCTCAACCCGAGTGCTATTGATAGCATGAAAACATCCCAGCACACTTATCATGTGTCTACGTACGTTTCACATGTGTGTGTATGTGCATGCGGTCATGGGTGTATTTATGTATCTGCTCCAGTTTTTGCTCCTGAGCTTATAAGCATGTGTGTGTCAGCACGAGGCAATGAGAGGTTTCCCTGTCAATGAAAGAGGGCTGTATGCACGAGGTCGCAGGTTTAAAGAGCCTTTCTCTTATTCTGCACCATCTTCATGTCCGCAAGAAGACGTTTGGGAAGACAGAGCACGCATCTTGAGGCACAGAGCTTGTTATTCATTCACCCCTCTTCAGAATGTCCTACGAGTCCATCTGGAGAGATAAATGCTCTTTGTGCTGTGCTAGACAGCAGGAGGGTGTTATATTGTTGTGCTTATTGTTCCCACAGGTCCGCCTCAAGTGTTATCAGATGCTATTTTAACTTTTCCTTCACGCGAGGTAAAACAATGAACAACCTCCACCGGGAGGAAAAAGGATCCGCGTGTCGAGATAAAGCATGTGACGCCGCCGATGGTCGCAAACGCACGCAAACACTTCATCTCGGGTTTTATTTATAAAGCATTTCCGATTTAAAAGACAGCAAATAATAGCGCAACAAAGGTCGTGAGCCGTGCTCAAGCCTGAGACAACGTGACTGCGCTTTAGCCCACCGACAAATAAAATCAAAGCAACTTCGAAAAGAAAAAGCTGTTCTTCACAATCTCAAGAACGGTGGATAATCTGCCATTAGTGACAGACAGTTTTCGGAAACAAAGACCACACATTGAAAACGCCTCGCTCCTTATTTATTCCCTTTCGTCATCGTACTCCTCCATCCACCCTTCCACGACCCTGATTTCTCCCGTCACCCTGTTTTTCCCACGTCCCTTTATCTCTTCACCCTCATTCTTTCATCCGTCGCGCCCCATTAGCCCCCTCCCTTCATACCTCATTCCTCCCTCAGTCCATCCCTACGCCTACATCATCTCGAATCTCCACTACATAACATTACTCTCTAGTCCACACTACCACGTTAACGTAAATCTCCACCTCGTACATTCTCGTACCTCCTCACAGAGTAGCTCGAGTCTGTCAAATGGCCCGCTCCTATAAATTCACTGAGGAAGGAGGGGGGGAGGGGGTTGTAACAGCCCGCTCGTTGTTTTTTCCAGATGTCGGACTGTCAGTCTGGGAAAGTCAACCATTGTTTAGGTAGAGTTCCGGGAAAATGTCTCTCAACAGGTGGGGAAGGGGAGGAAAGGGTTTGGATTGGGCATGAAGTGAGATAAATGAGGAGGAAGTGTGGAACAGGGGGTTACGGTGTGCGGGTATTTTTATTGGGACGCCGTTGTTCCGGATCAATCTGTTCCACATCTGAGCCCACTGAGGCTTTAAAGGGGGATTATTGCCAGAGGAGCCCAAACAAAGTCATTAATCCTGATCCTGGGGTAAAGTATGCAAAACCATACGGAGGATCAGAGGCAATAACTATGGATACAGCAACTGTTAATCCTCGCTGAGCCGACCTGAAATCCAGAAGAATATAGGCAGCATCCACGTATGTTTACTTCTGACGTCTACTCTTCACGACAACGCGCGTTCATCGAATCTGCCGTACAAAGCTCGAAGGAAACCGGCCACTTTGAGAGGTCACCTCTCGCTCCGAGTGTTATCTCAGACATCGGATGACTACAACTGAGTCACGATGCCAACTGACGGCGCTATGGGACGCGGCGTCTTAGCGGGAATCGGCGGCTAAAAATAGACGATAAAAAGTACGTTCAGAATTCTCCAAACATGAATTATGGAAACGCTAAAATAGAGGAAGCGGAATACATCAGGGGGAAGAAATCTGCATGATGAAAAAGGTTACGTTCGACACACACACAGACCGAAACGGTGACTCAGCTGGGGTTTTCGCCTGGGAACAATGGCCACCATTAAGGTCCACTGGCCATAATGAGCCTAATTAGTACCCCGCACCTCCTCCTGTGATCTCCAGGTTTGTGAAGAAACCGTGAGATGAGTCTTTCTCCCGTTACACGACCTCCTTCGTCGCTCACCGTAGGTTGTCATTAGCCCCTGAAACCCTTCTCCTTCTTTCTCATCTCATCCCGACCCCATGGCTTCCTAATGCTACCTAACCTTGTGTCTTTAATTCCCCTGCACTCTCCCGCCCTCCTTCCCACTCTTCATCTCTCCACATCTCTTGTATATGCCACAGGGCCTCGCTACCCTCTCATTTCCCTCCTTACTCTCCCTTCCTGTTCACTCCGTGCACCTCTCTGAATCTCTCCTGCTCTGTTTACTGTGTTCTCCGTATCCGAGTGCTGTTATTTATGTTTTAACCCATATTGTGATATGGAGCAGTGGGTCAGGTTCCCTCAAGGGATTTCAAGATCAGTCTGAGGGGTCACAATACCATTAAAACAGAAGAAGGGGTAGTTTTTTTCCTGACTTTTTCGGAAATCTTTGCTTGTTTCTTCCAGAAGCGCTGACCTCCTCTTGACTCTATTCAAATGATACAATCCGAGAAGGAAAAAAAAAATCTCCCTTTTGTTTGACACGGTCACAGTTCAGAGACTCGAGCAGCTCGTGATAAGGGGTTGAAGGTAGGCATTCTTTGGCTATAAGGGTCACAAACCAAAAGTATGGGAACCATTAGTCTACAAACGAACTAATCCTCTGTCGCACACAAAAAATGTCTATCTTAAAGTTCAGTGCCGCTCCTGTTTTCCCCCTGCAACAGTGTCACGGCTCATTTATGCTCCCTTTTACGTGCAAAAACAGATACACCCGTTCCAAACGGTATAACCCTAACGTACTTCCATGCGTTCATCGCGTGCAGCATCGTGGTTGCACTCACATCCAGTCTGCTCCGTATTCCTTTGCACATCTAACTTTCAGCATAAATTAGCCTTTAAGAGTTCATAGAGAGCGCTGAGACACGTGTAGTTTACTCTTGGACAGTCAACTGCGTCCATGTTGTTGCACTTGGTTTTTACGGACGACCAGTGTTGGAAGTAGTCGTGTGAAGAATAACAACCTATACAGAGAATCTAGGTGCTGTATCGCAGGCAGCTGGACTTTTAAGTTTCAGTTTCTTGAAGACGTTTCAGTTCTCGCTCAAGAGGCTTCCTCAGTTCCAACTAACTGGAGAGGAGTTGGCAGACTTTCAAACAGAGAATTTAACCAGCGGCGAACATGTTCAGGCTCAGAAAGTTACACAAATTATCGGTTGCAGTTCTGATGTACGAAATATGTGGGGAGGTGAAGGTTTCAGACGATTCATCAAGCACTTAATTTAAAGCATATTAGTCCCTCTATAATTTAAAGTGTATTATGGGGGCTCTATGTGAGCTTTGTAACAGGAAGTGTGTATGTACTGTACAGCATCACCAACAGGATAGTTAGGAAACCAGTGAACCCTGCAGACATCGTCACAAACATCCGGCTCTAAAGTGATCTCTGGGACGTGCATTGCAAAAAAGATATCGCCAAAACCACAAACATGAACGATCTCCCGGACTACAAACTGCGCATGCGTCGTCTTACGCCTTCAGTCTCCCTGTTCTTTAATAACTCGTCTGTCTGTCTGCTTGTCTCCTTTTCCCTTCCTTTCCTCCCTCCCTCGTGTCCTCTCTGTGAAGCGGATGGCCCGGCCTGCAGGGGAGGCTTAACCAAGCGCCCCCATGCAGCTAAAGAGGAACCAGATGTTTTGTGTCATGCTACATCAAAATGCTCGGACAGCCCTGACAGAGACCTGTCACGGGACGGGGACTGTGTACTCCGGCTCTCCTTTTAATCAACAGCGTTGTTTATGCTCCGTGCATTCGACCCGTTGAGAAGAAGGTCGTGTTTAGGCTTTCGTTATCGATGATCCTGTCACGTTACTTACATTTGACTGCGCGGTTCTGCTTATTTTTCCTGATGTGAAAGAGGTGGCGCCCCAGAAAAGAAGCCAAACACCCAACAATCCAGGAAGTGTTTGTTTGCTTCAGAAGAATAACATCATCCGAGCTCGCCGGGCGTACCCAAAGAAAAACCAGCTGGCCCCCGGGATCAGAAGGTTAAAGGAAGTTCCACAGCGAATTATGTGATCCAGCGGAGGTAAACACGAGATAAGAGGTTAATAAATCCGCAAGGACCACCTTTGAAGCTCTTGGGAAATGAATTCAGCACGCTTACCTGTCAAATTAATCTCTGGACAGATGAGAGGCATCTGCTGCTGACAGGGAACCAAATGGCCGTCTCGACCGCCCGTCCTCTCTTTCATTTCTCGCTTTCTTTATACTAACACCTGGCGCCGCTCTCAGGGATGACACAGGCTAACAATCGTCACTAATGGACTGAAATGTCCCGAGTGCTCAAACGTTAACCAGAGCTCATTCAAAGACGCTTTTCATGTCATGACGCAGCATCTGTGCGCATCGATTCTCCGTGCCGCTAATGAGCCGCAATTCATGACTTCGTCTGGTTCGGTCATTAACCGGCGCTACAGGGACGGACCTCAAGACGTCTGTTATGAGCCGTGGCAAAGAAAAGGAGGTGTCGTCTTCTTTTATGCGAACAAAGAGACAAACCGGCCTTTCTTTGCATTATTAATGGGCCACAACAAAGGGTCCTCCTCCAGGTCTACAGATACGTCTTGACCTGGTTGCACTGCCTCATTAGTCAGGGAGGGGAAAAGACAAACATGGTGACAATAAAATGTAAGAGATGGAGCCACAGGACACAGAAGCTACTGTCCCCCTCAAAGACAAAGCCTGGTAGCCAATTGTAAATCCTATCACCATTGTGAGGCCTTGAGCGCCGTTAGCCGCTTGATCTACGGTTAGAGGCCACCTTTGGGCTTTCTCCACATTCATGTGGAGCAGCAGTGGGCCACCTGGGACGACTTAAGGGACCCCCGACCTGAATAGACCTCCACCCAAACCATAAAATGGACAAGATGGGCTCTTAAATCACTGCTGCAGCTCTTTTGTCATTCAAAGCAAAGCCACGTAGAGACAGCTGAGCTGTGGTGCCACAACCCAAAGACGCCGGTGCAGACCTTGAGATGACAGTGAGAAGATATGTGCCTCTCAGGAACATGTCGGGTGTATGTGCAAGCTGGCTACTTGACAATATTACAGTTAAAGAAGACAGTAAATCAAGCAGGCTGAGTCAGGCAACCATCAGCTAATAAGCATATTGGCCTATTAGCTGATTAGCTGAAAATTAGCTCAAACGTTTTTTTTTGGCTAGCTGCTCCAATCAGGTAAGCTTACTGGCTTCTAGGGTTATTAAATTAAATTCAAATTATTGGCTGTTAAAACTTGAAAATCTTATATCCAGCCCTTTAAAACACAACTAATGAGCAAGTAAATCAGCTAACAAGCTAATTATTAGCCAACTGGCTTGTGTGATGGCAAATGAACAGTTAAAAAGCTACCGAGCTGTTTTGCTCATTGTGATTTTAGTTGTATTTGTAGTATTTGTGAGCCATCAGCCATCATGTCAGCATCTGTCAACCTCTTTTATATTATACACTACATTATAAAGCAATTTCCGAAACATCACCGGCTTAATCGATTGAAATAACAATTGGTCGTTGGCTTTGTTCCACTAAGTTGAGGTAACAATTAAAACACTTATCGGCTTTGACTGCTGTAACACGTGATGTGGTCGCCCTACAGATAACAGCCATTATACTGTAAGTGGGACCTTTATCACACTGCACACCCATGCAGAGCTAACACTGATAACGCCTGCCGAGATAAAGTGTTCACATTTATTCCTGCTTCTATCAACAGACCTGGAAAGGTTCCTTCTCCTCAGCCGAGGGCCCAGGAAGAGTGCTGTTACTGTTGATAATTAAACAGCTCTGACCTATAAAGTTTTATGAGTCACTGTTTACTTTTTCACCTGCGTCTTTACTCAAGCATTTCCTATGAAAGTCCGCCGCTAAAACCGCCTGAACCCTCCCAGGATCCGACTCGAACATGTGGCTTAAATTCAGTTTTAGATGATAAAGGGGAATAACTTCATGGAAAATCTAATTTTGGATCAAAGTTTGGAATAAGTGACGTTGACAGTCCCTCAGGTGATGTCTTACACCAGGTGCAAGTGTGCCAGAAAAACCTAATAATCCACACTGTAACACAGAGACACCTGAAGGAGCCTCCCGGTGCAGGAATGTTTAAACCCAGCGGTGATACACGCTGTCGATGAGTGAAATACGGAGGGGTGAACACATGCACTTACAAGGAGATGACGTAAACCTGGATCCTCACATTAAAACTGTATCATCAAATCTAGTCAATCAAAACACTCAAATTAAATAAAGACACTGGAGGTAGAAAACTTGCAAGTCAAAGAATCTGTGAGTTTGTTGATTGGTTGGTTAGTTATTAATATGAATCATTAATGCCATCACAGTGATATGGAACAACGTGCCTTAATAGGGTCTCTCTGTACGACTGCACTCGTCGGCGGAGTGTGGATCTATTACACAATCAGAAATGTGCCAGCTCAGTGCCATTGCTGACTACCGACAGACTCAATCTACAGAAATGATAACAAATGTTAAGATAAAGTGCCATAAAGTCAAAGATTTTGTCTTCTAAAATTTGCAAGTTTTTCTTAGTCCTCTTTGAGTAACTGTTTGTTGGACAAAATACGCAATTTAAAGACGTCAATTTGCGCTTGTTTTGGGCTATGTTCTGACATTTTGTACACCAGAAGGTTAATTAGTTAATAAAATAAATAATCACCTCATTAACCACTGTAGTCCTACGTGGTTGAGTTCGGCGTGGCTTTTCATTTTTTTATTTTGCAGTCCTGAACCCGAGCACGAGCGCACCGCATGACCCGCAGTTCCAAGAGCGGCCACAAGGACGTGACAACCTGTAGCACTGTTCCTCGAGCTCGACAGAAGACAATCTCAGTTAGACAATTAAGAGTTTTTCAGTTATATCAACGGATTGATTGGTTAAAAAAAAAAAAAAAACACGTGCAGCCAAAGTGTGCAGTGTGTCATGTCATGTAGGAGAGTGACAGTGTGTGTGTGCAAGGAGAGAGTGGAGTTATATACAAAGTGCTCCGATCTGGGCTACATCAAGCAGACATCCCAGCTCTGGACAGCATTGTTTAGTAAATTATGACCACCGCCGCTGCTCCCTCCACATGCCAGCCTGGCTTATGTGACCAGCAGTACAAACCACAGTGACCTACTCTGTGTGTGTGTGTGTGTGTGTGTGTGTGTGTGTGCAGCACAGGCCAGGACTGGGAACGCACATTGCAACTCATGGTAACACAGAACTCCCCCCTAAAAAAGCCTGTCCTCGGGCTGTTTATACAGTTCAGTGCATGGGCAGAGATCTGGGCACATCCCTCCTCCATCTCCCAGAGTCTTAAATTATGAAGGCCTGTTCCCACACTGTGAACCCTCATTAAGCTCTCAGCTGGTGAGAGCGCTCTGAAAGACAGGCACTGTCTGGCCAGCTGCCAGATGTTTCATTTCACCAAGTCGGCACATTTTTCACTCTGCCAGACATATGTCCGCTTCAACGCGGTGATAAAAGACGCGTCGGTGGATGGGTGTCTGTTGGACCCGCGAAGAGCAACTAAAAATGTCAAAACAAGCTGAGTGGTGTTAAATCATACACCTGTACACAGCTGACTGAAACGTCCTAAAAGCCATGGAGATGAAAAAAAAAAAAACACTGAGAGAAAGAAGACGCAGACGCTGCTGCTAAGTTTTGTTTGTAAGATCGAGAATGACGGATGAATGAATGAAGATCTGGACACTGCGGAGGAGATGTGGGTGATTCTTGGAAAGCAGCACAACAGGGATTCGGTGCAGAACTCCACACGTCTCTCCACACGGGCACGTTCCCAAAAGAACATTTTCTAGACTTGTTCTCGACACATGTTGCTGATGTTAGCAGTAAAAAGGTTAACACCGACTTGTGACGGGGCTGTTTGGGGTTGGTTGAGGCTTAAAGCCGCTCCAGCTGTGCCGTGTCCCCAAACACTGGGTCATCTGTGACTGTGGTGACAAACCCCCGTCCAGCCCCTCCCCTGCCGTGCTGCTACATTCTCTCCAGCTCTTAAAATGTGCCTGCATTGATTATCTATCGCAGCTTAACCCCGTCTGATCAGGTTCATATAGGACAAAACCTGATGATAAAATGCTCCACTGGTATTTCTTATCCTTTTTCTCATATAGCGCTTATCGGATAAGCAAATGAAGGATGGTAATCTCGTTTTAAGATGCACGACTCATTCATTGTATTGAAAGTGGGTATTTATTGCAAGCTACAAGAAGTGAAGTATGAACTTGAGGAGTACAGCTAAAAAAAGCTATTATTCTAAAATGTTAAATACGTTTTGAACCATCAGTTCTACCTACCATGCTTTAAAAACACGTCTCAGAAAAGGAAACCTACATAGTTTCTTCCTCTGGGCCAATGGGCAATGCAGCCAACCTACTTTGGTTGTTTATGTTCAATGAATCAATCAATTTCTCTGAATAAAAAGTAGAAGCGTCAATGTTCTTGGTTACATTTAAGGCACAGGGAGAAAATATTATAATAAATGGCTGCAACTTGCTTAAGAAAGGTCGGATGTGAACAAGATTCATGCGGAAGTCTTAAACATCGGAGAAGACCGAAGGGAAAAATTTAGTTTAATCGGGCACATTAATCCATTCTCAGACGAAGCAAATGCAAAATTAGGACTTTAAATGAGAGTGAATCAAGTGGTGTGAGGTGCTCGATGCTGCCGTCTAGAATAGGGTATGAAAAAAACAAAATAAAAACAAAAGAGTCAAGCGCCCCGAAGAATTGTTCTCAGTCTTTGAAGGTTAAGCCCTTAAAAACCTTCTGTGTTTTTCTATGACATTAAATATTACTGACTAAATAACTAACACACAAAGTTGAAGCTTGGGGGGGAAAAAAGATCCTTCGTTATTATTTAAGAGTCTAACAATGAAAATCTGCTTCCCCAGGACTGTGTAGACAACTTTCATCACGCATCGTGATTGATGCAGAAGTAGAAATATGTGACATCTTTTCTTAAAAGCGGGTTCTGTCCACTTCAAACAACAAGGAAAAAGCGAGGATGAAAGCAGAAATACGCATTTTCTATTTCAGAATGCAGCTTTTTTTTCAGGGCCTTCAGTCCAACGTTAATCTTTTGCAGCCTTCTCAACAGAAAAACAAACACGACTCCTCCGAAAACCTTTTGGTTACAAGAAAAAGAATCACCCAAAAAAATCTCTCGCACGAAGACCCTCGAATGAGCTCCTCTGTTTTTTTCCCCCCGCTGCCATCTACGCTTAGCTGTTAACCTCTGCTGAACCTGCCAGCTGTCTTCTCTCATTACCGACCGACCGACCTGCTTCCTCCGCAAACAGCACCACGGAAAAGAGACCCCTCCGCTCGTCCCTCTCCTCCTCCTCCTCCTCCTCCCTCGCTCCTGTCAGAATCAGAAAACATCTGGAAGAGCCCGAAGAGTTTTTGCGAAGAGCTGCGATCGACGGTCCCCTGCCGTGTCGGTGAGGGAATGTCCGGGCCTGTGTCATCTTCCTCACGGTCGAGTGGACGCAGCGCGGCCCGGCTGAGTGTGATGGGATGTGGCAGAGCTACAGAGGCGCCCGGTCCGACTGTGAACAATTACGGGGATGTGAGAGCAGTGGCGAGAAGGGCCGCTCTCACAGCTGTCAGCCACACACGGGGGGACTGTCGGGAGATGGAGATGTGTCAGATCATGTTTCGCGATTTCGGTGCTCATAATAAATTATGGATTGAGTTATGAGCCCCTGGAGATGAGAGCGATGTAAGAGCCGAAACAGACTTCAGGCCTCAGAGAACGGCAACTGATTACGGTTCCAAAATTAGATACAAATATTTGATGGAAAAGTTTGATTCCTGCTAGCGAGTCGTGATAAATCTTTAAGAGATAAACCAGTGAGTAAAGGTTTAACTCCAAAGAGCTGTACTCAGGAAATGATCACTTCAATGAATACATTAGCTGATTTGCAAAAATACCTAAAACTCTTTCAGCAAGCGGTAAAAAGTTTTTAAAAAGACGAACAGATAAGAAAATAGCCTATAAACAAGTCCACAAAAGAGACAAAGCACTTTTTGCTCACAGTAATCAAAAACCTTAACGTGACAACTTAAGATAGCAGCTAATTAGCTCGTACATCAGCTAACCCGCTAGGCCCCTAAGGTTATTAGCCTTTAAGCTTGTTTTTATGATTAACAAAAACTCTTGTAGCTAGCTGTTGTTGTTCACAGAAGGGGCGAAGCACATTTTGCTCACTATAGTCAAACACCTTTTAAAAGCTTTAGCCTAGCTTGTGAATTAGCAAATTAGCTAGGCTGCTAAGGCTGTTAGCTTTTTAGCTGGGTTGCAAAATTGCCGAAAACTCTTTCAGCTATCAAAACTGTGAAAAAAAGAGAATAGCCTATAAACAAGTCCACAAAAGAGATGACGCACATTTTGCTCACAATAATCAAAAACCCCTTAAAAACAGCCTAGCTTGTATATTAGCAAACAAGCTAGACTAGGAAGGATATTAGCCTTTTAGCTGGGTTGTAAAATTAGCCAAAACCCTTAAAAGGTTCAAATGTAAATAGATCACAAAAAGTAGAAGCACATTCTGCTCACAATTATCAAAAACCTTTGTACAGATAGCAGCTAATTAGTTTATAAATCAGCTAACTAGCTGGGCTACTAATGTTATTAGCCATTTAGGTTGTTTGCATAATTAGCCATAAATCTTTTGGCTAGCTGTCAAACCTGTTGACAAAGCACATTCTGCTCACAACAATCAAAGACCTTGCAGCTTGTAAATCAGCTAACTATCTGCCTGTTTGCTGATTTGTAGAGCTCTGCTTCATCATTTGTTCATTACGTTATGTCGGAGTTCGGTAACCTGTTACACCACATAGATCTATTTTTAAAAATCACCGGGCTTATCGGTAGCAGAAATCATTTTCGGTTGGCTGCTTTCCACCAAGTTTGAGCAAAGAAACATCTCTCGGGGTGCAGCATCATAAATCTTTAACAGATAAGCGAGCCAACAAGTAAAGGTTTCACTGCAAAGAGCTTCACTCTGAGCTCATCAATTTTGAAAAATCTGTCTTTTCACATGAAATGATCACTTCGGTGACTGTGATTACACACTCTGATGTTTACAGAGCAGAAGAGACACTCGCTCGGTACATAGATGGCAGGTTTTACTTCTCGTTTCAGCCAGTAATCCTTTGTAAGAGCTGGTATTACTCTATCACAGGGTGCCTGACTCGGTGTGTTGTGTTGCTGCTCGGTGTAACTGAGACGCTGTGACATTTCTCACAACTTCTTCCTCTTTTTCAAACTGCTCTTCCTGAAAATGGTCAGCGAGGAAGTTCCCAGGGACCGTCGGCGCAATGGTCCCAAAACGAAGCGACAAAGAGCAATAAAGCCAAATTATAAGCATCACGGTTTGTGTGTGTGCGTGTATGTGTGTGAGTGTTTGAAGTCTCGCACCGTTGTGATCGTCTAAAACCAGCTGCTGCTCAGCAACACACACTCAAACACTTCTCCAACACACTGCCAGGGGGGGAGATGATGTCAATAGCAGGGTACATTTTCCTCTCTAATTAGAAACTCGAGCTTCCCGCCATAACTCGGGGGCCTTTACATCAAACCGTGCAACAAAAAAACGGGGATTAAACAGAACAAATGTTTGACATCACTCCTTAAAATGCGATTGTTTTTTCTGCAGGAAAAGCAAAAAAACCTTGAATGTGGCTGCGGCGCTGCTGAACTTTAAGTGATAAGAAACACATGAGCGGCCCATTGTGAGCTAAAACCATGAAACGTCCTGCGGCTTCCGCCCGTTCCCCCGCAGTCAGCACTGATGTGGCTCAAACCGATCAGATTATACACTTGTAGAGCCTCAAAAAAAACGCCGTTGACTAAAAAACTAAAAAAGAGGAGAAAGAAAAACCCCTGGTGTGCCATTACGTCCCGTCATACATTCGACTGTGTGACCTGTGCCAGATCGCTCAGAGGTCGGAGATGTGGCGGCTGCAGCTTGTGAGAGCGCGAATGAGTAAGTTTTTCACAAAAGTCGTAAAGTCAACATGATCATGCAGGCTCCGCTCAAGTGTTGCACCATCATCACCGTCGTCATCAATATCGCTGCCGGTGCTATGAGCCAAGCGGAAAGGCAAAGACCTAAATTAAATTTCATTTAGTCATGTTAATGATGTCAGGCCTCCTGTCAGCACCCAAGACGGAGGCTGCAGCGAGCAGCTCCGCGCCCCCGGGGCTCTCTCCTCTGCAACGGGGGAGGGAAGTATTCCCGTCTGCTCCGCCGGGATCGGCATCAAACACAGTTGCAGCCGTATTACAAGCTGGAAAAATTAGCGCACTGCAACATGAATCAGAGGAGAAAAGAAAAAAAGAGAAAGAAGTGGGAGACGGACTGTTTACGATTGCTCCACACTGTAATTTCGCAGGTAGGTATTCAGTCGGAGAGATGTTTGTATCCTGCGTTTAAACATGTGCAGTGTGTGAAGGATTGATGTCGGTCTGGGGGTGGTTATGATCCGTGAGTCATCGTAGCTTTCGGGCAGGGATGCGAGCCAGGTCCGATTTGCGGGATTAAACTTTCAAAGCAAACAAAAGTCGAATCGAGGAAAGATAGGGAGCAGCCGGAGTCTTCCTCCTAGTAATCCCTCTACGTCACGTATGACGTGTTTTCCTTTTAACAAGCACCTTGAAGATGATGATGCACAAACTCTGACGAAAGCAGTGAGTTTATCCTCTGTTGTTCATCTTTTAGGCAAACATGAACAAGAACTCTTGATCCTACAAAATGGAAAGTTGAGCCACTGAATAGCTCACATGCTAACGTTTAGCAGGAATATCATATGGCTCTACACTATCTGTTACTTTAGCATGTTAGCACTGTGACATTTGTTAGTTTGCCTTAATGCTAACATGTTAACATGTTTAGCAGTTTTACAATTTGGCTATTCAGTGTCTAATAGTTTAGCGTGTTAGCATTGTAACACTTGCTAATTTGCCCCCAAACACAAAGCTAACATGCTAATGTTTAGCAGGTTTACAAGATTCACTGAATTAGGTTGTGTGTGAGTATTGTAACATTTGTTTTTTCCCCTAATTTACCTTTAGCAGTGGGAGCGTGCCTATGTTCCCACATTTCCTTTTTCATGTATCCTAACCCTAACCCTAACCAATTACTCATTCATTCATTCATTCATTTACTATAAAGTGCTTCCAAAAAATCTTGTGGGAGGATAGGGCTTAAATTGAAGGGAAATGTAGGAACATAAGACCTCATTTTGAAAATGTCCTAGAAATGTGGGAACATAGGGCCGACCCCTGAACAGTTATACCAGATGGCTTTTCACTATTACGCTACTTATTGTGTTAGCATTGTAACACTTTTTAATTTGCCAAAACACAATATATTCTTTATCTTTTAAAGGCGCAATATGAAAGAATAGTAGTTTAAAACATTTAAAAAAAACAAGCTAAAATTCCGAATATCAAAATAATATCAGCTCTGACGTTGTGTTAAAGACATCTATGTATTAACCAGCAGAGACATCTACTATAGTTAGCATGCTAACCAGCAAGCCCCCTGCTAAAGCTCCGGTGCTAGCATTGTCAACAAGACCAACACTCCCCCAATGCTCCGAGGTGGCAGTCTTGACCACTAGCTGCGTGGCTAACCGGGCTAACAGCAGCTACAGTTTAGCGGCTTCTCAGGTGCTGTGCCCCTGTTTGTTCAGAGTGTAAAGTGTGCCATGTGGCCAACTCTTACATGTTGCATATTTTAAGCCAGCATGCACAAGAACCCTCATTCTCTACTTAAAAATGAAAATCCGAGCTACTAAATGCACTTTGAGGTGAGATCAGACCACCTCTCCGTCTGGAAAAGCTTCAGCGCTGCCAGTCTATGATCTGCATCAAAAAGCATGAATTAAACCTCCTCCTCCTGCTGCTGCTGCTGCTGCACACGCCGCCCCAACACAACACGTGCTGCTCACCTACGAATCTCAGAGTGAATGTGTTTGGAGGACATGTGTGGTCTGTTTAGTCTGCCTCCTAAGTTGTTTATGCTCCTGACCCCACAGTGATCCAACCAACGCAGGCGCAAACATATCAGTGGAGGGGAACAGGGGAGGAGGTGGGGTCAAGGTGGAGTTGACCCCGAGGGCAGCCTTTACAGTCCTTTCAGATTTAGAGTAGGCGTGCTGTATGATGACCCCTCAGGCCAACTCCTTTGTCAGCTCTCAGGTAACACCGTCTTCATCACGAGCACAGAAAGAGACGCGTCTGCGTCATTACATGAACTGATTGGTAGGAAAACTGCTTAATTTACTTTAAGATGACAAAAAACGTTTTCGACCCTGATTAGATGTTTGGAAGCCAGAGCCTCATTTTTTTTTTTTTTTTGGAGCTGCTCCACCTTTGATTTCATCCAGATGTAAATATCCAGCAGGGTGCAGTTGAGTTAAAGATGGTGTAAACCTGCTGCTGCTGCTGCTGCAACTGTCTCCACTTTAATCAGAGCACAGTGGTCACTCATGTCCAGCTTTCACTGACTGGACCTCAAGGCTGAGTTAAAAAACAGTTGTGTCTACACATATAGGCTCACATGGCAGGTGACAGATTGCTGCACTTGTCAACTTCTAAAATAAATAAATAGAATAACTAGTTTTTGGGTGGATCCATAAAGCTGCTGCAGCTCAAGGACACAAACGCATCCATCACAGACACGCTGCACATAAACACACCATGAAGATCTGAGCTGTGACTCTCAAGAAGACAAACTGGAGCGATCCTGCAGTACATTTAAACAGAAGAAACAAGGTTCAGACACGTGTACTATTCAAGTGATTTCACCACCTCGCCACCTCGTTATTATCAGGTCTTGTGTTAGTCTACAGGCTTGGTTATTCCTCCAGCTGTGCGCAAATCACCTCATTCAGTTTTTACGCGTGTGATCAGTCCGCGCCAATCTTTCGAAATATCTTTAAAAAATAAATAAATAAATAAATTCTGCCACATGTTGTAAATAACGAGAGAGAAGAGTCCAAAAGAGTCACGCAGCAGGATCACCGATCCGATGAATCACTTCACACCCAAAAAAAAAATCCTTCACCGGAAAACTTCACAAAATAAAATAAAAAAACAAACAAAAAAAAAAAACCCACCTGGACTCCACACATCGTAAACGGAACCATTATGATATGACAGTCGGTTCTGTGCTCACCTTGCTCAGCTCAGGTTTATCCGCTCCTGTCGGCTCTGAAATCCAGTGACGGTGGAGATCCTCTGTGACAGGCGCTGCGCTCTGCGCTCTGCGCGGACTGCTGGCACACTGACGGACCGCTGCACGGCAGCAGCGATAAAAGAGGGAGTCCCGACCTCCCCACAGCGAAGGGAGGAGGGTGGAGGAGAGGGGAGGAGGG
>OMLP01017627.1:0-21679 GCA_900302685.1 Spondyliosoma cantharus | reverse complement strand
TACTCTGATTTGAGGGTAAATTCAATGAGACAGTATTTCTGTATTATAAATCTTAGTGGGGGCAATGTTATGTTTTTCACAAAGAAAACATTCATGTTATGTGTTTGTGTGTGAATTTATCCCCACACAGTCTAAATGTCATGTTTTTACTCGCAGCCATATGTTGATAGATTATCAGACTGGTCTTAAATGACGTGGAGTTAATCCCCCGGCAACCACACACACACACACACACACACGAGTGCACACGCAGTGTTTTGAGGAAAGATTTTTAGAAAAAATGCGCCTGATGGATCAGAGTTTAGCTGTGTGGAGTAAGAATGAGGATAAACAGAGAAATACATTACCATGTTTTCGATGAAATTGACAATCCTGGTGGCTGCTGGCGTTGAGCTTTTAAAGAACAGAGAGGGCATTCAAGGCAAAACAGAAGTTAACTAACAGATGTCACCATGAAACTTACATTAAGACAATTCTTTACTTTTATTAAAAAAAATGTTCCGTAATTTTATGTTTGAATATACCATCAATGCATTATCTATTAAATATGTGCTACTTTGCTGATGTCTAGATCAGAAATCTCATCTGAAATAAAGTAAATCTGTTTATGGGACAATCTAATCTGAATGTAATGGAAGCAAAATCTCATTGATCAGTGACCAGGTACTAGATAGTAGAAGATAAAAAAAATCAACAGTCTTGTCAAATTAATTGATTAATCATTTGTATGTTAAACATAACAAAAATGATAATAAAATGGCCAGTACAGTCCCTCAGAGCTGGAGGTGACCTATTCAGATTGCTCATTCTCTCCAACCAACAGTCCATATCCTGATCAGTACAAACATATAGAACACAGCAAATTGTCACATTTCAGGAGCTGGTACCAGTGAATTTCTGGTATTTTGGCTTGTAAAAGGTTTGATTATCAAAACAGTTTCTGGTTAATTTTCTCCCTGTCAACTACTCAGTTAATCAACTAATCTTTTGAGCTCTAAAGTCATGAACAGTCAGCCGTTCTTAATGAACAAACAGAAGGTGTTTGCAGCTTTTTGATAAGTCAATTGCATTCATCTAATTGTTGGCAATTCATTTTAATATAACTACCTCAGGCATTGACAGTTTTACTGTTGTCTTGACAAATATTGACAATTCAAGTTAAGATAAGATGAGAAGATAGGACTTTATTGATCCCAGACTGGCAAATCTCATCGTTATAGAAGTTCAAGAGTCAAAAGCACAGGTAAAAAATTATTGAGTGATAAAGATAAAGATGAATCAACATAAATGTAATGTGACAAAACATTGAGTCAGTTTTTGAGATAAAAGAGATAACAGAGTTTAATGTGACCAAGACATGTAAGCCAGTGGTCTCATAGGAAATTGATCCCGTGGGATAGATCAAAGGTGTGGTGCAGTCCCTCCAGTGCCTGTACGGTGTCATGTTTCCCCTCTAAAATGAGGGAAAATGTGGGAAGTTGCTGTGTTTCCAGTGTCATCATAGTTCAAAAACTGCTGGTGCTTATAGTAACTAGAACAGGTGTTTAAAAGAGATGACGCTCTGTCTCTGTAGCCTGAGGAGGTCTGACTGAATCTGAAAGACTTATGTTAGCCTGTTTCTTTTTTTTTAATAAAGCGGGAAAACACACTAATGGACAACGAGGTCAGATGACCGTCCCTTCCCCTCTCTTTCTCTCCGTCCCTCTGCATGTGTGTGTGCGCTCGACCGTGAATCCGGAAGGGAGGATTAAGTGATGGTGGTCCTATTAGGTCATCTGGGGTATTGTGTATTGTCACTGCTGCCTCAGGGTGTTTTGTGTGTTTGCGGCTGGCTGTGTGGGTAAGTTGTGAGTGTGAGTGTACTTACTGACCTGGATAATTTTTTACCGACATTAAGAGCTACTGCCGACATTATGAGGTCAGACTCAGAACCCTGTTGAGATGTTGTTTGACAGTGTGGCTTTGCCCATCGATTCGTGGTCTGACAGTCATTAAAGAAACAATACGTGTGTTGTAGATTTGAGCCATTAGCCAGAAAATCATGAAGTAATGTTTTGTAAAGTCCCAAATGGAGTCATGGAGCCACCCTTGTGTAACATAAAACAATTCTATTTATTTATTTATTTACTTTGCACAGTAAAACAAAGCAGTAGAAACACAACAACAGAAACAACACAAAATACATTGGTAAACAATAAAGACAGATTGGACCTAGAATCGTTTTAACAGCGCTAGTACAGCCCAAGGTCAGTTTTTAACGTAATCTTTTTAAAATAAACGTACAGGTATTATTGATCATCATCCAGATATGAACATGCACATTAAACACAAAAGTCTGCCTGAAGCGCGATGAATGTGATAAATCCTCTTATTTACGCTCGCCAATTGTTCAGAAATGAATGCCACGTTCCATTGTTTTTGTATCTCGGAAAAAAACTACCTCCGACGCGAAAAGGTGCAATGGAACGCCATCCAAGTTGGAATTCCGAATGAATGAATGAAAGTCCATGTAGCCAAGTTCACCGACCCACACAGATTACATCACAGCAGTATGGCGGACGTGGTTAACAATTACTTTTTACTTCTTTGTCACTTTTTTAAAGTGCCCTCAACTGTTAAATCAGCTGCTGTAGTTGCTTGTAAAGTTCGCAGACTTGCCATTCAGACACCTGTTTGCAGCGAGCATCCATGTTTTCCTGACCAAACACACTTTAGACATTGGAATTGGGAGATACTAACTCGGAATTTCCCACTCGATAATGGAATGCACCATAATTCCATGTCTCTGGGTTTAGGGAATAAATGCCGCAGAAAAGAAAGGAAGTCGGACGGAGTTTAGAGAGGTATTGTTGAGATTGCTCTGAAAATAAGAAAAATACAGAATACCAAAGGTTTTCCTTTCAAAGCAGCATTATCAGCCAACACATCACTGCTCATGCTTCATCCGTCTGAGTCCTGTGTTTTAGTGAAATATTGTTACATAATGACACAGGGCTGGGCGGGGGGCATTTTAAAGATCTCAGCGGCTGAAACATTTCATAACAAAATAAAATGTTAAGGTCAGAAAATATTGAGGGAGATAAAGAGAGAGAGAGGGAGATTACGTTTATCTTGTTGATATTTAGCATTAGAAGTGGATTATTGTTTGATAGATGTATTGCATTATGTTGAGTTTTGCGCATATGTCTTTGTGTTGGATTATTTGGATTATTATAATGCATCATAATGTTCTTACGGTGCAGTCCGAACTATTCTGGCATATGGGATCAGATCGCTAAGCTTAGGCGCATGAAAACAGATGCTCGCTCTCTTTCTGTTGACTTTTCCGTCCATGATCAACAGGGTCGAGCCACCACTGCAGTGTGCACCGTGCCTGAAACATCATTTGTGAATTATATTCCCAAACAGACGAAATCAGGGAGTTCATTCAATTCTCTGAAGTCATCAGGAGCAGAAATGAGTCTGAGTACAAGTAATATAGGGTGACAGTGGTGCAGAAACATTGGACGGCTACAGTCAAATTGCATTTCAGAAGCATTTCCCAATGAGAGCATGAAGCCGAGGATAACCTGAAATACAAAGAGACACGGTCAATTGAGCATTTCATTTTATTTGTGTATATGTAGTCAGTGTCTTTTCATCTTTTATGTTTTCTCTGGTGTGGTTGCAGCTGGGAGCTGGAGTAGGAGTAGTGAGTGTGCAGAGGGTTCACTGGTTCATTACATTTACCAGCAGGTGATTCAACAAAGTGAATCAGAAGCTGAAATCTGTAGTGTTTTTACTACAATTGACCCAGCTCCACAAGATAATAAATTGCAGGGATAAACATTTTCAGCTCCCACTGATGCTCTGTTACTGCCGTGCCAGTGTCAGCTGGTCCATTTTATATCATCACAAGTGCTGGATGTGTTACTGTGAAGGTTTAAACAGCTATTCATGTTACACAGAGGATACATTTTAAAGCCTTAGGTCATCCCCTGGCTTTTCATCTAGCGCATTGTTTCTCAAGCATCTCCCACCGTGTACCACCTCAGAAAATATTAGCCCACTATAAATAACATTTAGCCTCCGCTGTACTACTTTCTACAGGTTTTGTGCTAATTAGCAAATGTTAACATGATAATATGCTTAACACAGTACACTTAACATGTAGCATGTTATCCGCTTGTCGTGCTGCAACATGTTAGCAGTTCAATCTCCCAGACCTGCAACACAGCAATAAACAATCATTTATGGACTCTTAGCTAGCATAACTGTAGACTCTTCTAGTCTGTAGTTTCTGTCTTGTTTCTTTCTTGTGGTGTCTCTAAAGTTTTTCTGGCTTTTATGTCCCGATATCTGTACAAAACACACACTCGAGATAGTTCAGATATGAGCTGGTTAGGCGAAGCGACTGTTGTGTGTAGAAGCAGCCTCTTAAATTCATCATCCTGATTGCCATCAATATTAATCAAGAATTTACTGTTAATCTCAATATCTCAATCTGCGAGCCGACTAAGCTCCTCAAATAAAACTCCTGGCTATGTTTTCATCATGAATGACAGTTGCCATGGCATTTGTGTTGGCAGTTGTCTTGACTTTTACTTTACAGGGAATATTTAGAGTCTTGATATTTACCTGAACTTTAGCACAGGAGTGATTAAACATTTGTATTTAAAAATGGTTCATCAGGATTTGTTTCCTTATCACAGACACCACTTTCCTGATGTGAGGGCATTTTGTAAAGACATTTGAAGAGAAGGCAAACACAATTCCTGAGGCTGTTGGGTGGCATAGTTTGCCAACCTTATGTGACGCACGGTTGTGTAAATAGTTCGAAATATTGCCAAGTGTCTATTATCTGTAAAATAGGCTTACACTCAGTGCAAGGGAGCTGCGGAAGATTCAGGGTTCCTGGTAAGCTTAGCTGACTGATGGGTTTCCACCCAAGAGATCTGGGTGGTTAGGCACGTTACTTCTTAACCTTTTCTTTGTATGATATCATGCAGCTCTTTGACAAAAAAAGAAAAATGCTCTCAGCTGAAGGAAAACCCAGACGATAACGCTTTTGAGGCCAACTGCAAATGCTTGATCTCCCTAATTCACGTATATAGATTTTAATCAGCAATGATGATTGACATTGAATGATTTGTTTTGATTGAGAGACCCCCAATGGAAAAGTGTTTTATCAGACTGGAAAAATTCATGTGAATGCCCTCTCAAGTTGTAGGAACATTTTGGAAGTCGAGTTGACTTCATATGACGCTGAAACATGGTGGATGAAAGTAGAAATTGGGTTGATGGCAAGAAACTCTTGCCAAAGTCATGTCTTGTATAGTCATTGTATTGTTTCCGTTGCTCTTCCTTATCACTAAAATGCTGTAAACAGCTGTTTGTTTAAATGCTCTGATCGATTAAATCCATCCATGTTGCTCCCACATTCCGACGTGGCGCACATGAACACACTAAAGTCGGAAGAACGACTTCCCAACTCTGAAAATGGAAATGGACCATTCAAGGAGCATGTGAATGCAGCACAAGCTACTCCTAAAAATCAATCACTGCTGAAATTTTCTGACGTGTTCTTACAGTAGCTGTGTTTTGCTTGTCAATTAAAAAGAAATCTACTAGAAAACTGGACATTTTGTACATGTTGTATTCCCCAGATGGCTGGGAAAAACTTGGTTGCTTTCCAATAGCAGTGGCCACAATAATAACAGTACAAGAAGCAATCTGGACCTCAGGACGGCTTTTAGTACTTTAGTGAGTGATATCTCAAAGGTTGCTGTGTGAAAGAAGTTCTTTTTTTCACTTCTGCTGTCCAGCAAACATTAACTCTGTAAGCTCACTCATGAAACACGAAACTATGAAGCTACAAAGTGTGAAATAAAACATCTACTTTTCAACCACTTGTGCAGCATTTTGAGATGTTTTCCCCTCAAATGTTCAAATTTTACTGCTGAGGTGTCTCATGATTTTGATTATTTTTTTCAATTCGTAGTATTATGAAAGAATCAATAAGTATTACAGCAATTTGAACTGATATTGATGTTGTTTCACTGTCATTATGCTGTAGGTGCTACAGAGGAGCCAGAAGTCATCCCTGATCCCGCTAAACAGACGGATCGGGTGGTGAAGATCGCTGGGATCAGTGCTGGTGTCCTCGTCTTCATACTGCTGGTGCTGGTAGCCATCCTATTGGTCAAGAAGAGGTGAGTGACAGCCACTAACCACTGCCACTGAAACCGCTTCGATGGAAGAGTTTCATAAAGAGTGCAAATATGAACAACAGTACTACACACATACACAAATCTGCACCTGAACTCATTCTCTTGTTGTGTGTCGGTCCAGTATTTGCTGTAGTAACACCATCTTCCATCCATCCACCATAAAACGTTGATCTCCCTTAAGAACCAGCTTGATAATTTACAGGAGTTTGTTCTGCTGTCATAAATAGCTGAAGGCTTGTTTTTTCCAAAATCCATGTGACAATGTGGAATTTCTAAAATTAGAAAGTCCTACCTCACAGTTGTCTGATTTAGTCCAAGAAAGATCTGAGGTCGTGTTTTGCTTTTGTCTTGTACAGTACAGCTGTTGAATCAAACCAGACAAAACAAGCACTGGGAGCATCAGACTCAACTGAGAGTGAGAAAGAGAAACACAATGAAAGAGATCCTTCAGAAGAAGATATAATAATATTGTGACATATGCCTTGACAGATATGCCTTGACAGCCTTATATATTCCAACTGCTGAATACACAGAGGTCCAAAGTTAGCACACATACAAACCTTCAAGTATAGTACACTAATCACAGTTTCACCAATTTATCAGGCCACTTTGCCTGCATGATTTGTGTGTGCTACCTTTGTGCCTTTGTATGTTAAGCAGTTCCAATGTAACAATAGAATTCATAACATAATATCTAAACCAAGAATGTGGTATTGAACAGATAAAGGGCTACAAAGATGACAGACTATTTACAAAACAAAAGATTTTGGCAAATATGACTGAGGAAAGCAAACTGTAAGAAAATGGAGAGTGAAGGGTGGTTGGCTGAAGTTATGTTAGAGGTGTGATCAAAGACTCTAGACTAATCCTTTTTTTCATTTGGATTCATATTTTAATGATTTAGAGAGCATACATTTCTTGGTTAGTGTAACTTTGCGTACTAGAATACACTCTTAAAACAGTTTGCATGGAAAATGTGATTAAGGCTTTTTTTTAAGAAGAAATTAAAGAAAATGTGAACATAGAGACCGTATATCTCATCTTTCACTTTTAGGAGAGCACTGCAAGGAGTCACAATTGGTCTTGGTGTCACTTGAGCTGTTTTGGCCTGTGATGTGTTAGTTTGGTCCAGGGCTCCACCATGTGGAGGCTCAACACAGCTGCAACATGAGGATGCAGATGCAGTTTTTAAGACTCAGAATCAGACTTTAGGAAGGAACATGACTCCAGTTTATGTTGCTCTCAGTGTACTGCATAGAAATATACATACAGTTACAGTTAGAAAATTAAAGGACATTACTCAAAAAACACTCCAGTTGTTAGCTTACTGTAGCATTTCAGTGCTAGATAGTAGTCCACGAACATCCTCAGACTCTGAAATGCAAAGGTTATACACAGAATAGCTTTATGTTTTCCAGCTAGGACTCACCTCAAGGCATTTCACAGAAGGCAAGGCAAGTTTATTTGTAAAGCACCATTCTGACACAATGTTATTCAAAGTGCTTTTGTGAGACTTAGAAATGCTTTAGACTCAAATAAAAATCTGAAAAAATAGATATAAAAGCAAAAATTAATCGTTACAGATAGAACATCTATTTGAATGACTATCAAAAAAAAGCCACCAAATAAAGTTTAATTACATGGTATAATGTGATCACATCAGACATTTATTAAGTTGAAGGAGAGCCATCTTCATGATTTAAATGTAACCCCCCTAATCAAATTTCTATTCATCGGGGTTCATCTGAGTAACTGTGAGGTTACATGAGGATAAATTATGCCTTTGTACTTTTCAGGGTGTGTGTATGTGTAAATGTGTGCGCGCACATTTATAAGTCATGATGTACACGAGTGTATGTGTGTAATAATTAACTATTACTAAACATGTCATTCCTCCTGTGACCTTTCAATTAAAATCTGGTGTTCAGAGAACCTAAGTGCCTCGTTAAGTATGGAATAATTAGACATTTAATTTGCATATTCACTGCTTCATATCACACCTCAACAAAACTCGAGCTCGGTTTGGTCATTGACCCCCATGTATCTTGAAGAAATGACAAGAAATGTAGGATTAATTATCATCAACTGATGAAAATGTCTCTTTCAGGAGATAGTGTACATGAACTCCTCTGAACATTAAAGTGGTGCATCTTGCCAGAGGCTTTAGCGAGCGAGCAGGCAGTCTCTCAATTACAACCAATCATGATCTCACTCAGCAAATCAAAAACAATTAGATTACAGTCAGTAATAAACTCTCATCATTAGAAGACTTTGCTCTCGCAGCCTCTAACCTCCATATTTTTGTTCTAATTCTCTGAATGAATTCATGTGATTCAACATTCGTGCTTTAGTGTCAAAGTGTAATTGTCAATGATAACCAAAGGACCTGAGCTGAAAATCAAGGGAAGAAATGTTCTCTTTATTGTAGAAACTGTAACTGAATCGTGTTTGAAACATGCTCACTATCAGCCAGAAGCATGACAGTGTTTGATCTTTGGTTTGCTCTCAGTGGCCTGATAACTGTAACATGTCTTACTGAACATCATCGTCAGTCCCTTGAGAATGTTTGACCTTTTGATTATAGAAAATTACTTGTAAGATAATGTTTTATTAGGAGGCAGCTGTTTGCGACTGTGCACACAGAGCCAGGAGGATGAACTCCTGGCTCCACTCTAAATTAATCTTAGCAACAGATCACAAAGCTGTCTAAATATTACATTTATGTTACATCAAAATGTAATTTACCAGTATGAACAGCTGTTACAATAATTGTTGGAAATGGAAATAATTGTAAGTATTATGTTTCAATGTGTCTAGGTACATACGGTACTTGTTTTTAGTCATGTTTTTAGGTTGATGATGAGAACATGTGAGACATTACTCAAAAAAATGTCCCTTAAACATAAACTTTATGTACTTTGAGCATATATAAACTTTCCATTTAATTGTATTATATAAGTTCTACTTAAAGTAGTTTATAAACTTTTTTTTTGACTAATGCATTTTGTCCAGTATGCGATTGAAATGCATAAAAAAAGTTTTTGGTTGCATATCTCTGCACTAGATACCAAAATGCCAACACTTTATGATAACCATAATTAATAAATGGTGAATTTATAGTTAATTTAACTTGAGTTGATAGTTAGCATACTCTTAACAAACAATGAAATGCTTTATAAACATTTTTGATAAATGGTTCATAAAGAAATCCAATGTTTGTTAACAGTAAAATAACTATTAACTAAATTTTAATCAACTTTGAATGTACCAATTATTAATGATAGTTATTATAAAGCGTTACCAAAATGTCTTTGAGCTACGTAAAGTGAGTCCTCAAAACTTCAGTCATATTGTACGTTTGTTTGGAGCTATGACATCATTTGTGTTGAGCTGTGAAACTAAATGTTCACTCTGACATTCTTAGGTTGATTTGTTACAAAACTGTGACAACTGACTTGGAAAGGATTGTCATAAGTGAATTTTAATGCCATCAGCAGCATTTGGTAGCTTTTCTACAAAGGTTTCTGGGGAGATCAATCTTCATTGCCATTGAACCTTTACAACTTTGAACAATACTGCATCTTTAAAATGGTGGGACATGATGACATCGCAATGCCATCATGCTTGCTTTGCAGGAAAGCGAGCTGCGTGGGTCACAGATCAGATAACTTTTTTTGTCAGTTTAGACCAATTGTCTACAATAAATAATAAGGAGTAAGTAAGGCTGATTAGGGCTGGAAATTTATAATCAGGGCCATCCAGTTAGAGTAAATGCAGCTTTAAAATAATGCATGAATCTTTTAAAGACACATCCAGAAGTAGAGAAGAAATGGACTGCATGTTGATAGTTTGTTGTTATTTTAGCACTGGACTTACAAGCCTCTTAGCTTGAGTTATTATTTTTAAGGAAATAGGGCCCGTAGCCAGTATAATAACCCCTTGCATGACCCTCAAGTTGTAGCAATCAAAAGGTGTTTTCTTCTGTTTCTGTTGTTGCTGGTTGGGACAGGACAGTATTGTCCTAATTTGCATATTCATGACCCTTGTGTCTCATTCTTTGCTTTCTGATTGGCTCACAACCCCAGGAGGACCTACTATTCATACTCTTATTACCTGTAAGTAAACAAACCAATCAACAATCAGCTCACCCAGCTGCTGTTATCTTAATGGGCAAACTCTTAGTGGCTAGTTGTTGTTATTTTTAAAGATGCAGTATACTTTTTTCAAGACAGAACACATTTTCAACTCTGAACCAACCAGCCAAAGCCATCCTCATTGACGCCTTGCCAGGGTGGGGGTCAATTCACTTTCATGTCAGTCAGGTCAAGACTTCTGTGAATTCCTTCTCTTCAGCCATTTATATGAACATTTTTAAATGCTTGGATACTGAAAAAATGTTAATAGCGAGAGAATGTTGATGGTTGTCTGTCTAAAAATAACAATAAATAAATAAACTAAGCGTCCACTTCTCTAAAGTGACTGAACTGACAGTGTATTGACCTCAGCCCTGGTGTCCTCTACATGCTCCAAAGTTGCTCTGAAGCAGGCTTACAAAGGCCAAAGTTGGCCATAAACCAGAACCAAAGCAGGCCAAAGTGGGACGACACAGGCCCAAGCGTGTTATTTGAAAAAAGAATGCTGCACTTGTGACTTGTAGCTCTTTGTGTGCATGTAGTCATGTGATCATCCATCCGCCCATCAAGTCACAGGTATCACGGTAACTCTGCTGCACATGCTCAGTGTCTCTCTCCTGGTTCCCGTCCTGACACATGTTCCTGTTTGGAGCACGTGGCTCTGATTTTTTGGTAGTGCTTGGTGGTTTTTCTCATGTTGTGGGTACTCCTGTCTGTACTCTGTCTCTCACTGGCTGTGACCAAAATGGATCCCCAATTTGCCTCCTATGAAAAGAGGTGGGGATTATTCAGTGCACCATTTAGCAGAGGTGGCAAAAGTACATTCTTACCTCAAGTAGAAATACAGGTACTTGTGTAAAAAAAGACAGTGGTTAATGTGGAAGTGCTGATTTCTACTGGCCAGTTCTGTACAAACCCAACTGAACTTTGCATCATATTAAAATAATTCAAAGACTAAACTAACTCTTAAACACACCAGAAAGATAGTTGATTGTTGAGTCTCATTCCCAGGATGTTAAATACTGACATACTGACACTAGGTCACCACCATTCTCTGTTTGTCAGAGCAGAGAACCAAGAAGTTCAGGTGAAATGCCAAAGTGATTTAACATCGATTCAAGTACATTTATCAGAAAATGCCTCTACAGTTTCTCTTTTTGTCCTCCTACAGGCAATCTAATCTTTTTTATACTACATTTTAAACCACTCTTACAAAGATGACCTTTTTGCAGGAAAGGACATTGACATGTTTTTGTAGGATGTCTTGATATACAATTACCATTTTAACGATCCGGCATGTTCCGTAGATATTACAGGACATTTTATGAACACATATTTCACTAAAAATCAATTCACAATTTAAGTTTACAACTCACATCTTAAATAAAATATAGATTCACTCCAGTTCGGTCACAGCTACCCACCTCTTTTCTCTTTTTCCTCCTCTCTTCAGTGTACAACATACGCAGTATAAATACACGGTACATGGTGGTTTATAATATATATGTTTGGCCTTCCCTCCTGTCCATGTTTTCAGTAATACACTCACACAAACAACTCTACGCGTTCAGCAGTTAAATCAGTGTTCCTATTGAGTGTGTGTATTATGTTTGTATGTGGTCTTAGAGGTGGAGTTTTTTGGGGTCAAGAGGTAAAATAAATAAAACACAGCATGCTTTCTGTCTGTTTACTGGGAAGAAGTGAGAGCCGCATGTTGTATCAGTTAAGCAACAATCAAAAGATCTTCATCAAACTATTTATGTTGGATTTTAAACTGCTTTACAAGTGAGGAACCAACTCATTAAAAAAAAAAATAATATGGTAAAATGTCTGTTGACCTGTACAGATGTTGTCCTAACTGATGCACATCTATGGCTCTTGGTGCAAAAATGTTCCTGCATGCTCTGTCATGCTCGAAGTATTAAGCCCTCTACACGTCTTTCTCCTGGGATTTAACAGACACGGAGGGAGCTACACTTGAAAAAGATACCTGGATGTTTAGAATTTAAATATTATTTTTCTTCACCAGGCACCAGGTTGAATGATAAAGAAAGGTTTCAGTTGATCAGTTAATTCCACATTATGAAAACAGCCGGTGAAGAAAAATAGAGCATTTAAATTAAAAATTTGAGTATCTCTATAATAGAAAAACAGTAGAGCTCTCTCATAATTTGGACTGACTTTATAAAATGATCTCAAGTCACACAACTAATACTCTATGATGATAACTGTGGTACTTGACAATCTTTTCCCTGTACTGTGGTCTTAATGGGACTTTTCCTTTGCTGTCGGATGAAAACCAAATGTTTTGTTTTTGTTGTTTTATTTAAGGCCTACTTTCTGCTAATAATAAAGCTGATGAAATTACAAAAACAACGAGGACTATACATAGAAATTTTAAAAACTTTCATCTGACTGCTCATCTCTGGTGCTGAGGTTGATAACAGGTTTCCCTTTGCTTCTTATAGGTCATAGGTCATTTTCCCTGGTGTGTATTAGATGCTATTTACCCTCCGCTCCTCTAGCTGAGCCTGTTATATGCTGCCATTTACAAACAAGCCTTTCCTCTACCTCCCTTGCCTGTTCTCTCCTCATTCCTTTCTCTTTCTCCTTTTCTCTTCCTTGCATCTTGAATCAGCAGCCTGCAGCCCCCAGCCGTGCTATTATTTCCACCAAAAAAAGACCTACTGTGAACAATTGATGGCAGTGCTCACAAGGCGATGGTCTGCAGGTTCGCTGATGTTTGTGTATTTGTTTGTAAGATGGCTGACTGCGTCTGTCTCTGCCTCCAACAGGAAACTGGCTAAAAAACGTAAAGACGCCATCGGAACGACTCGGCAGGAAATGACTCACATGGTGAATGCCATGGATCGCAGTTATGCAGACCAGAGTACTCTGCATGGAGAAGATCCCATGGCTGTGACATTCATGGACTCTCACAACTACAACAACAGATGTAGGTTCATAAAAAAGACTATTATGACTTTTATTATTGTAATTTTTAACCAGAAACAGTAGTATCAACCATCAAAGCACAAAACTCATCAAACCTTTTTTATGTATTTTCATCGTTCTTCTCTTCCATATTTTTTACTATTCTCCTTTCCAAGGTTATTCTTACTAACAGCCAGGTAACAACTCAGGCTGCAAGTAGTTCATATTTTTGGACTACAGGACGTCATTATAATGCTCTTTTGCCATATTGTGATGTCAGTAATATTTCAATGAATTATGAAGCCCTATTGAAAAATGTCCATCACAGTTTCCCAGAGTCCACATGTCTTTTTTGGCTTATATTAACAATGTTAAAGCCTAAAGATGTTGCATTTACAATGATGTAAAAGAGAGACATGTAGCGACTCTCACATACTAGAACCAGGAACTACATTATTTTGAAGTAATTTTGCCTGGATAATGACAGAATCAGTGATCAAAACAGTTACTAATTGATGTTTTTGCCTAGCTGCAGAAATGAACACCATGACTAGTGATTCAACCTGAACAGTTTTACATTTACCGACTGCTCACTTTTGACTGTCAGCTCGTCATTTTTGTTTAATTAACAATGAAATTCAGAGAATTTCCTCACCCTTTCCTCCTTGCAGTGCCGAACGATCCTCTGGTTCCTACTGCTGTGTTAGGTGAGAATTATGGCATGGTTGGATATGTCACATTCACCACCAGCTCCCTTTATTGATCACCTGTCATCATTCCAAAGCCCCTGTGTTTGCAACCCTGTCTTTATTCTCCCTGTGCGTCATTAAGTAGGTCCCCATTTTGTGTCAGGCGTTCCCATTGTATCCTGCAGTGTGATGGACTTTGACTTCAGTGGGTTGATGGAAGTTTTGGTACCCGGGGTTGCCTCTTTTCTGCATTTTAGAAGAGCTAGATGTTTCATAAAAGTCTCTATCATTATCAGAGATGGGGACCTATCAATTCAACAAGCAGTGTAAACCACTGAAATGGGTATATTTACAGAGAAATACAACAAAAATACAAAATGAAAGTCTGGATTTGGTTCAGAGGCAATCTAAAGATGTGTATTTCTCTGCCACCTTGGGCCAACTCTTTGTGTAAAACACGGCCGGTAATAAAAACTCCAGCAGCCAAGCCCTTCATCTGCCGTACTGTGTTTTCCTCAGGTTCAATCACTCTCAATCCCAGCCACGTTTTCTGTTCCCTGCTGGGAGTTATTGATATTCATAGTAATTGCCATCATTCTCCCTTAGAGACCTCATTATTTCCACAGTTTTGAGTTGTTTTAAGGCATGCCATTTCCTGTCCCAAAAACGACAGCAACTGATGCATAAAAGCGGGAAGACAATTTGTCACATTGCCACTGCAAAAACGACTGCCGATTAAATCTGTGACATCGAGTGACAGTGAACAGCTCAGTGCCTGTAGCCCTGTGGAAGTTTTCTGTGCATTGGATCCATCTACCATCTGTGTTGGTCCCCAGCCTTGTTTTGTTGCTGATGCCCCAGTCTGAACTGTAAAAGCTGCAGTTTTTGCCAAGTTGGAAGCTACTCCAGCTCCCGTGTTGAACCGCACTGTGTTTATCTTTAGTTTGACGCTGCCGCATGATGTAGAGCTCCAACATACCCTTAAGGGCTCCACAATCCACAACGCCACCAAACTGTGTTAATTAACTGTTCCATTGCCTCTAACTTGGAGTGAAGGCTGCAGTTACAATCTGTCTTGGCCAATCACATCACAGAGTGGGAAGAAGTAGCAGGAAGTAGCGATTTAAAAGGCACTGTCGGGTCAAGTTTGCTGTTAATTGGCCTGACGAGGGCTTAACAAACCTTTAACAGTCAGTAATGAGCTAACATGTCCTCAGAGCAGAGAAACGCATCGGCTGGATGAAATAAACAGTGTCAGTTAATAAACAGTGGTGGGGATGAAATCAGTTGGTTGTGCTGCAACACCGGGCTTCTCCATTATACAGCCTGTCAGTCTGTGCATTACTCCTGCCAGCTCACATTATATTATAAACCACCGCATGACACGTTCACCTGGAAGATCCACAACAATTTGACCCCATGATTACCTGCAAATGAAAGGCTTTTTAATTCCATTATAGAAGCTATAATCACAGCCTGTCTGCACCGTATAGCAGATGATCGCTCATCTGTGTTTTAAATATGTCGTTTTTTTTTCTCAAATTGATGCAGCAGATGGATCATATATTGTAGATACAGGTGTTGAGAATGCTCCATTGTTTTGTGAGATCATCTTCTGTTTTTTTTGTATCATCATATATGTAGGTCTTTGTAGATCATGTTTAGAGTCTTCCTAGCAAATACTCCTCTCCTGCAGTCTGACTAAACCTCTTTGCTCTTTCCTTTTAACGCTGCTTTGATATGTAGTTCCAATCACAGGTGAGTGTGGACAGAACATACAGAGAAAGATCAATATGACTCATGGGGTGTTTTTTTTATTGCTTATATTTAACCAGGTTAGTGACATTGAGATCAATGATCTCTTGTGCAACAAATATCCTGCAGCCACACAGATTTACAGAATTGAAAATAACTGGAAAACAACATAAATTATAGAGACATTAAAATGAACAGATAAAACATTCACACACAAACAACCTAGATTTTTAAATCATTCAGTGGTACAATGTGTTGAATTTTTAAGATCTGTCTGTAAATTGTTCCATGCCGTAGGTACAGAAAACCTAAAAGATCTCTTTCCTAATTCAGTTTAGACTTGAGGAACAACAAATAGAAAAACAGAACAGAAAATATCCAGAGAACAAATATCATGATTTCAAAATGTCAAGTTTAAAAGAGAAGATAAGTCAATTGGAAGTTTGTCAGGAATGTTTTGTAAATAAAAACATATCAATGACTGACTGACACTGACTTTTGTTGTTTTCTTAAGGTTAAAGTAATACATTCTTTTCAAGCCTGTAATCAGTGAACGTGCTTGATTTTATCTAACCCACCTTAACTTACAAACCTTTGGAAATGTTTTTAAAACATGATTCATTCCTTAAACCTCAAAAAAAACATCACTTTACTTCCTCAGACGGTATAAAACACTGCTGTAATCGCAATGCAAATTGTGGTTGATTAACGGTTGAACTGATGAGTAACTTCCTTCTCTTGCAGATGAGAACCACAGTGCCTCTGCAGCAGAGAACAGCAGACTTCTGGATGTTCCTCGGTATCACTGTGAAGGAACTGAGTCCCCGTATCAGACGGGACAGCTCCACCCCGCCATCAGAGTGGCCGACCTCCTGCAGCACATCAACCTGATGAAAACATCCGACAGCTACGGCTTCAAGGAGGAGTACGAAGTAAGAATAATAGTAGCAGTACTTTTATTACCACTAGTGGAAGGACCTGCCATGATGATGTGATATAGAGAACAACACAGAGCATATTATAAAAATGAATGTTAGGGCTTTACATTAAATTGATAAAATCACTGGAATGGCTGAATTGCCTCTTAATTTGAAAGTATTTCCTGCCTTATTGACTAAATAGTTAAAGAACCACAAACCTTTTTTTGTGACGCACACTTTTGTATCCATGCCGAGTCACCACTCATGTAACCATGAAATGAAGCCACTTTTTTCTGCCCCGAGTCATCCAGGAATGTGATCGTTTAGGACCCACGAAGTGTAATTTTCTTCTTATTGTTTCGTCTGTTGTTGGTGATACAGAGCTTCTTCGAGGGCCAGTCGGCCTCCTGGGATGTTGCCAAGAAGGAGCAGAACCGCACCAAGAACCGCTATGGGAACATCATAGCATGTAAGCAAGCACGTTTAATTTACGTATGTCCAAATCAGAAGTTACAACCTGCTTTACAGGAGGAAGACAAGACAGAACAAATACATACAAGTTATATGTATTTTTTTTAGGGATGTGTACTGATTTGGCTATTGTGAGACTTTGTGAGAGACTTCAAGGTTTGATTGGCAATAACTGCCCAATCACTTTACTGAGTACTGATGTGTTCTCAGAGTAAAATCGACTCAAATCATCACAGAAAAGAGTCTTAGTAGCATACCTGTTTAGAAATGTTGGAACATGACTGTGTTGTTGCATTATTTTATTCATCTGTTGACAATGATATGTTACATGTCATATATATTATATGTGTATAGATTATGGTTTGGACCGTATGCTTTTATTTGTCAATAAACTACTACTACAATAAACTGGTCAAAGGACACAACAACTCAAAGGGAAGCTACATTTAAAGGACTATGATCTGTTCTGTACTCCTGCTTTATGTTTAATACAGCATACAGGATAAAGTGATGGTGGTGATTTTTAGATTATATTAGGTCAGATTAGATTTGTATTTCCATTTGAACAGGTATAGGACAGGTCAGTATAAAAG
This sequence comes from Spondyliosoma cantharus, assembly GCA_900302685.1. Lineage (NCBI taxonomy): Eukaryota > Metazoa > Chordata > Actinopteri > Spariformes > Sparidae > Spondyliosoma > Spondyliosoma cantharus. Next base: position 3,975 of record OMLP01017627.1, on the reverse strand, counting down.
GCAAGGAAAGGCTAGAGCTAGAGGAGCGAATACACACAAAAAAGTAGAAAAAATACACTTTAACTATGCTATAGATAAAGTGTACCTAATGAATAAAATGAAAATAAGTTGATAGTCAAAATGCACACTAAATTATTACAAAGTGTGTAACTGTGAAATGTAAAGTGTCTGTTTTCTATTATCGGGATAATGACAAATAGAGCCTAATTTTAAGACATACATAAATGTAAGAAAGAATTATCTAATTGTTCTATTTTTTATTCACATATTTAGCCTTTATTTATGCCTGATACCTTGATTTATGATTCTGTTATTTGAGATTATTTCATTGTTTTTCGCCAGAGAGGATGTTCATTAAAAAAAGATGTGTGTCCTTTGTGTTTCTCAAGACAATATATGCAGTAAGGTAAAGTGATTCTACATCAATAGGCCGATATTGGGTTATGGATTCTGTTTTAAGCATACGTGAATCACAATTATTTTGACATTTTTTATATCATCATATGCCTAGTGCACAGTGTAAAAGAAAGAACTACCAATGACAATAGAGCAGAAAGTTGAAGTCTCTACAGGGCCTTAGATACTTTTATACTTCTCTATCCCTAAATGTAATGTCTGTTTTTCAGTCAAGATATATTCTTTACACGTGTTCTCTTAAATTCCCTGAATACCTGGCTTGAACCTAGCCTTTTGTCTGTTATATTAACAAAAACCCTTGAAAAAACATGCAGGTATTATTTATTAATAGGTTAACAGCCAAAAAGGCATTTAATCTGCTTTATCGGGACTATATGGGTTGGTGGTTTGACCAGATTTGGATGACAGTGAAAATCCCATCACACAAAATACATAAACTCATTTTCTACCCTTGAGCAAATATTCTGTCTGTGTTCTCTTTCTCTCTGTTTCTATCTCTCTCTGTTGCTCTCTCCAACACTGTTATCTTGTGTATATTTCTAGATGATCACTCAAGGGTTATCCTCCAGCCCATAGAAGACGACCCCTCCTCCGACTACATCAACGCCAACTACATCGATGTAAGTGGAAACGCATCGAATGCTACTATTGGCTCCCAACGAAACCAACGAAACCACACTCCCTCGCTCGTATGTCAGGCCTCTATACCTTTATTGCGTCTACCAGTCATCCATCGTGTCATTTTTAAGCATCCAGCCACCCCGAAAAACACATCATGCATACGGTACATGTGTCTTTTCACCAGTGCTGTCCTTCTATCCGTGTCTTCATGCACCCATTCTGAATGCATCATAGTTTCCTGATGCAGAAAGTTTTAAAGTAGGCTATGTGAGATACATTAAAGGAGACAGATAATGGTCATTTTCAGAGTCATCAATCAGTTTTCTCATGGCATCCAATTTTTGCTCCTGTCTCTTTAAGCCCTTTGACCTTTTTAACTTTCAAGATCTTTTACATGCACATTAAGATAACTAAAACACTGAAGGAAATGGAAAAACTCAAAAAAAGCATAAAAGGTCTCCTTTAAATATAGTAGATTCTTTTGTCATCGTTTGGATTTAGCAGGATTGACTCAGTCTTAATGCTATGGAGCTGTACAAAGAGAGATGTTATATCTTAATGCCATGACTCAGTTTTAATCAGATATGTTGACATTTTGAGGAATATTTGCTTTCCTTTTGTGCTTTTAGACAGATTTGTTACCTTTGGACGGAGGAAGGCTAGCTCTTCTGTCTTATTTTTAGTATTTATGCTAAGCTAAGATAACCAGCTGCTGGTGCTAGCCTTGTGTTATTGTACAGACATCCAGCTCTAGGCAAGAAAGTGAATTAGTCACTGCCTTTACCCTTCAGTCCATTCCTCTTTTTAGGGGTCAAGTCATCCCTTTATCAATTCTATGAATACACTGTTCATTTGCCATCTTCCATCTCTTGTATTTCAGTTATTTATACATCCATTCGCTCCATCTAAACACACATCTATCACCCATCTGTTTTTCCATCTCCGCCTCCACTCTTCACAAAAATAAACTGCATGTAAAATGCTTATACTGCTAATAGCATTATCTTTTCTATTACCATTAGCCATTAAAACGGTCACATGCATGCTACCACTCACATTGCACTAGAATTGGAATGAATAGAGTGGATACTCCCTGGTGTAGCCGGATAATCTTGGAGACATCAGGAAGTGCCCTCTCTGTTCAGTCTAAGTCTTAGATCATGTTTTATTTTCTGCATGTCCTGTTCAAACTCCCATTATGTCAATGCAACTTTTCTTTTCTCTGATTGACACTCACTGACATTGTTGTGCTTTCTTTCTTTCTTTCTTTCTTTCTTTCTTCCTTTCTTTCTTTCTTTCTTTCTTTCGTTCTTTCTTTCTATCTTTCTTTCTTTCTTCCACTCGTTCTTTCTGCCTGTGGCTTGGGCTGTAGATTTGGCTGTACAGGGATGTAAGTATCACTGTGGATTCTTCCATTCATGCCCCTCAACCTCTACACCTTTGTTCACCCATTCACACACGTTCTGCATCTTTTGAGTTGCTGGGGTGTCTGCTGCATGAAAGATTTCACTCCATCTTGCTTTGCCACCACCTTACATCCAATTATGTGCTGTAAGTTTCCTTATGCGTAGTACCTGATTTTGGAAATTCAATCAGTGGTTGTCGTAGCTTTTTTGTGCCTGAAAGCAAGGCCTTACTTGCGGCATCATTTTGAAGTTTAGTGTTGATATTGAGAAACTTCAGGTGCGAGTATACCTTTATGAGATGAAAAACGTTTTTAAAAACTTTAATGCAAATTAGTATTCAGTGCAACTCCAAGTGTGTAGCCCAAAAGTAACAATTAAATTGTCAAACTTCATGGCAGTGCTCCACAATGATACCGTTGCACTGTCAACGCCACCACTTCAATGTGATGAGACAGTTTTTATGCATTTTATTGAGTTGTTTATGTTGTGTGTTGTGTTTTCAGGGCTACCAGAGACCGAGTCACTACATTGCTACTCAAGGTAAAATACTTTCGTACTGTTTTCCTCCCAAATGTTGTAGAGTTCATGCAAAGTACCAGTGGTGGAAAGAGTACAGTTACAATATGGAAATATTACTGAATCACATAAAAACTACTGGTATGTAGGTAATATTTAAGTACAAAGTTTTCTTCCCAAATGCTACTCAGAGTAGTTGTTAATTAAGTAGATTACATGTTGTAATGTAGAGTATGAGTAAAATTACAGACTTGAAAGAATAATCATAGGTACCGAAAAAATGACTTAATTGCAATGTACAGGTCCTGTTCATGAGACGGTGTATGATTTCTGGAGGATGGTGTGGCAGGAACAGTCAGCCTGCATCGTCATGGTAACCAATCTGGTGGAAGTCGGGAGGGTACGTTGCTCTTTTATGTCCATTTCATAGTTACAATTCAGAAATTATCAGCATTATTAGGAAGCTTTGGGATTACTGCCAGAAATATATTCTTCAAGTGTTTCAGTGTTATGCAGTGTTGATGTTGAATTTGTAGTGACGAGCAAATAAAATGGAATGACTGTCTCTGTTGTTGTACTGTTGTTTTATCGGTGAAGTTGGCCATTTTTAGGGCTTTATTTTACATTGTTTTCTAGTACATAAGACCCATATCTGCCACTTGATCCAGGCCTTTGAACATGTTTTATTCAACAGTTGGCTCTTTTATTTAAACAGGTTAAGTGCTATAAGTATTGGCCTGATGATGCCGAGGTGTACGGAGACTTCAAGGTGACTTTTGTGGAGGTTGAACCTTTGGCTGAATATGTGGTTCGCACATTCACACTGGAGAGGGTGAGTGATGTTTTTTAGCTCCCATCATGGTAGCGTCACTGTGTCATGTTTAATGTTTCCTCATCATTTACAAAATATACATTTAAAAAAAGTTAATAAAAAAAGCTAATTACTTTCACTATAACTAAAAAGACTTTGAAATTCTTGTACGTGACAAAATACAGTCGAGCTTGTCTAGTTGCA
>OMLP01017626.1:0-14154 GCA_900302685.1 Spondyliosoma cantharus | reverse complement strand
GTCATGTCAGGGATTCTGAGGTAACTATTATTGTAACTCTAACTTATTAATTACCACCTACTTACCATGATATGTGTGGACCTGTAAAATGAAATGCTTCCGTGTTACCTGATGATTTAGTTCAGATAAAACTGTCTCTGCTCACAGACGACGAGGTTTCAGCAGGAGAATAAAAGGAGCATAAAGCGAGCGAGCAGCAGATTGAAACCCTCAGCGTGAGGTGTCGGTCGTGGTTTACACATGCAGCCTGAAAATAGGTCAGCTATTAGATCATACGTGAGCCGCCAGAACACAGCAGCATATGCTGATGATGTAAACAATATCAACAATGTTCAGAGCGTATGTCTGAAGGACGAGCTAACCGACGATCAAGGGAATAAGAGGGTTCGGCTTCATCCGCATAATGACCAATTCAGCTCCGTTAATCAGGACACAAGTTCCCGGGGGGGTTTCAATTCTGTTTTTTTACTTCAAGGCCAAACTGCACAGACCTGCCTTGTTTCTACAATGGCGCCATTGTGAAGTGAGGTCAGTGAGACAAACAGCTTTCATGCTGTATTTGTGACATCAAGCAAGATGTTCCACATCTCGGCTGTAAGGTCCGGCTGCTCTTTTGTCTCGTTAGAACAATTAGTGTCATAATTTAGATAATTAGACTATTGTGTGTTACTACAGCAGCAGTAGTCACAGCAGTGTCGGGCTGGTACAGAGTAAAAACATGAACATCGCGCTGCAGGAGGATCGTAGCTGTTCTCAGATCGGTCAGCTGATCCCTACATGATGTTGAGCTGATCAACGTGCCAGATAATCAGTCGATCGTGTCAAGATTTACTCCATTTGTCACAATTTGAATTCAGTACGTTTGGACTGTTGGTTGATCAAAAGATGCTTTTTGAACATTTGACTTTTGGTTCTGGGAAAAAATACCACTTGAAAAGAAAAAGCTGAATACGTCCAAGATATCTCACGCTCGTGATAAGTAATAAAAAACATCTGCTCAGTGAACATTGTCTTTATCTCACTGAAAGGTTACTTGAGCATCTTTCTGACTAGAAATTAGACTCTCGGTAGGATTTTGAGTTTTTGCATTGTTTTAACAATGTAATACTAAAGCCTCCATCATCCATCCATCATCTATCTGCTACTCACTGTGAAGTCAGCGTCTGAACGTCTCACAGAGGAATCATCTAGTTTACACAGTTCTGATTCAGAAGTTCAAACTGAGGAGTTTCATTTCAGAGCTGAATGAAACATCAGAACCGCCAAGAGGTTAAATAGAAGGATTATGAAGGATTACTCACAGTGTGTCATCAGCACAACAATGGCTTTTGTGACAGCTCAGTATGGATTTAGTTTACATGCTTATTATCGTGGTGACTGTGTCAAACGGCTTCTGCAGGATAATGTTCAGTAACGTAAGTGAGTTAGTGGAGATCCGTCTTCAGCTCTCTGTCTGTCTGCTGGTCTTATTTCAGAGGTTGTGTAAAACTCTTCGTGCTCGACATTTAAGAAGACGACGCAGACGCTCAGCCGATCGTTACAGAGTGGCTTTTTAGTCGACGTGCGACAGAGAAAAATAACCTTCGTCAGCCCTCACTGGACGGTCGATGTGGCAGCTGTGCAAAACTTGAAATAGTTTTATATATGCCCCAGATTCTCAGACTATAAGGTGTGTTAGCAGGTAATAACGGGATGAATCGTAAACACACAGCTCAGTAAGGATTTAATCTTTTCATCTGCACGACTTGGCAGCGTTTCAACTTCTGCGACTGTGGTGTTTACGTTTCCTAACTGGCGTCTGTTGGCGGGCTCGAGATCTGAGCGCTCCACATGTGCTGCAGCAATTGAGTTCACTTCAGTGAAGATCACCGTCGCTCGGATTATTGGATTGGAAGCTGGTGTTTGCTCGGGCTCGCGTCGCTTCGCATGTAAATTTGAGCGTGTGGTGGAGTGGTCGTGTGTCAGCGCTGTGTTTCATGTGTCTGGCGTCTTTCGCCTGTTCCCACAGTTCTTCCCTGCTCACCTGTGTTTAATGTGACACGCTCTACCTGCACCTCGTCCCCTGGTTACTTCAGTTTGTGATCAGTCGAGTCGTCTGTTCGTCTGATCCTGACTCTGTGGTTTATTTTGAGCTGATCTGCCGACAGCCGTCTTCTGCTCTCAGCAGAGAAGCAAAGCAGGAAGTTTGGAGGAATGTTTGTGTGTTTTTGACAACTAAAAATACATAAAATAGTTCAAAATGACATCATTTTAGTTTGAATTTTGTCAGTAATTTATTAATTTAGTCAAATGTCAGTAAATGTTTGTCATATTTAGTCAACCTCATCCTGTTTTTAGTCAAAAGATTCTCATTTCCTGCTACTTTATACGTCCACTCAGCTTCATTTCGGAGGCAAAACAAAAGCACATTTCAGCGACTGGACGTAAAAAATTATTAAAATAAATAATTATCTTAAAATGATGAATATGAATATGAATATGAATATAACTTTTGAGTGCTTTTGCCTCTAGCATTTAGTGGATTGGAATTATAATGTTGCAGAAAATGGAACATCTCTTGTCGTAGTTTCAGTTTTCCGGCGGCAGCGTCCTGACCGTGACGACGAGCATCCCTTTAACGCTGGTGTTTCTGTGTCGTGCAGGTGCAGGCGGCTCTGAAGAGACAGTGGATGCAGTATAAAACCCAGTGGGGTCAGAGACGGAAGGACCACTACTCCATGCGCTCCACGTCCTACACAGCCACCTCCATCACCGAGGTGCCCGCCTTCATGTACCACCACGACTGTAACAGCGAACACTTGAACGGGCGCCACACGGAGGACTCTGAACTGGTGGCACTAAAGTCAGGAGAGGCGTACGCATGAGGATGAAGAGTGGAGCGCTGGAAACAGATGAAGAAGAGCAACAGTGCAGCGGAGACGTACAGCAAGAACTACTCAGTGATCAAATCTCAGAGGCTGGTTTGTTCAGCCCAGAACAACAATACGGGTCTGCTGGAAACAGAGAGCTTGGACTAGCTTCAAGATGCTGACATTTTACTTTACATTGCTGTCGCGACTGCTTTTCAAAAAACCTTGATGTCAAGAACTTGTGGCACGAGACGAGAGCTGCTTTTTTCGGCGTGTCACTTCCTACAGCTGCTAAACCACGACTACGAGGCTTGTTAGAGAAAAAACTGTGACTGTGAGGACAGCTGGAGTGTTTCCTGTGAGGAGACGATGCTGCTGAATGTGACTGTGATGATGATGATGATGATGATGATGCTGGCGCTGACTGACACGAGGTCGAGGTGTTGTTAACGTGTCACGATGAGGATTTTTAAGGTGAAGTGGGAGAACCAATCCTTCCTAACCTCACCTATACCAAAGGGTACTGTATGTTGGTCACAGCGATGAAGGGGTGTCCACACACACACACACACACACACACACACCACAGATCTGATCCTATGTGCCATGATGGGTCAGGTTTCACGAGGCCCTCCGTGCTCGAAGCTCTGGAATTGTGTACATAATGTATGTTCACCATTTTCCATTTTCAAGAAAGTGTTTAAAAAGATTTTATTTAGTTTTTTCTATTAATATTTTATTCTTGCCGATTCCTAAATACGTGTCAAGTGTGTGTCCTGTGATGCTGCACTCCTGACGGCTTTGTATTTTTGCAGTTGCTGTATTTGTGCCGAGGCGAAACATCACAGGACCGAGAAGCAAAAAGAAGAAGCTCAATGCACAAAAGAATATATAAATAAAAAAATAACTTTATTTTGAGGTTGAACAGCCGCAAGAGTTGATTCAGTGTGTGTGTGTGTGTGTGTGTGTGTGTGTGTGTGCAGATGATGAAGAGCGAGCAGCTCCTCTGTGTGGACGTTTCACTGTCTGGTTTAATTCTCAATCATCCTTCGTCACCACGCCTAAAATCCATAACTCTCTGTCCTCTGTGAGTATTTATTCATGGGTTTTGTAGCATTTTGTATAAATGAGCATCAGGCTCGCTGATGATGAGGCGATGAGAGGATCCACACCGGTTTCTATCTTAAAGGCATGTTCACGTCACGTCGCGTCGAACACGAATAATCTACTCATACTCCTGTCAATTTACTGATGCTTTGTCAAAGCTCTGCCTTTAAGGATTTATTAATTATTTCATTAATTAAGTAAGAGTCTTGATGACACTGAGTTTGAGTTACTCAGAAGCCCAACAAGCTTCTAAAGTGCATCTCTGACAACAGACGTTTCATTCAGCCAGAGAATAAAACACGACATATTATCCAGTAAAGCCTCCAGCTCGCTCAGACTGCTGGTCAGCCGCTCGTTCAGAGAACTGAGCCGACACAGAGGAGCACCTTCACGCAAAAGTCTGGAGATATTCTGTATCCTTAAATCGCATAAAAACAAAACCAGCAGTGTTTCAGTCCATCGCTCTACACCGGCTCGCTTCTCTAGCATGACTGTGGCTTCAGCGTCAGTCGTCCCTGATGAAGGCTTTAAAAACGATTGTAGCTTCGCTTTTAAACAATGTTGAGTCATTTTCTAAAGAAGAACAGAAGCTGGCCACTCTGGAATAAATAAATGCTTTAGTGAGTGTTTCCAGCAGCAGGATGGCGTCGAGATAAACTGCCCGAGGTCGTCACATGTCAGCAGGTGTGACAGTGTGACTGCTTCACACTGAACAACCCACCAACACCTGACCTTAGTCTCTAATGTGATCGGCTGCAGTCGACCGGTCGTCAGCTGCTGGAGAAACTACGTGTCTGATATTACGAAGACTTTGTAAACCAGGTGTAGTCTGATGAGGTTTATGATCTGCTGCTTTCTGCTGTTCCCTGTTGTTTCCTGGCGTGTTCACGATGAGAATAAGAAATAAAACAATCAGAGAGGCAAAGTATCGATCATGGATTTTAAAACCGCACACGTACGAGCTGAGTGCGATGTGAAAAGAGTTTAATAGTGTTTCTAATAGCTTCAGAGAAGGACAGAGCACGCAGGAGTAACGTGCTGGATATACAGACACAAGACTCGCTGGTTTATATTATACAGAATATCACCAGACTTTAATCCTGATCATATTATCTGTCTACACGTGTTATCACTGGTTGATGAGTTTTAGGTTTTCTTGTCCTCGTCAGCTGGAATGAGTTCACCAGGAGATATGAGAGGACAGAGAGAGAGAGAGGAACGTCTGGAGCTTAGACGCTGATCTTTATCTGAAAAGAGTCCACATCATAGTGACTTTAGTGGCTCATGAATTACTATGAATATATAGTGAAACATAAATAATTGATATGATTGCAGACGCACTGTGAAGAACTGCTTTCTGCCACAGCAATATGACCAGGAGAGCTGGACGCTATAAATAATGTTTTTAATGACGTTTTATCTGGAGAGAAATGTGAACACTGCGAGCTAATAACAGTAAATTGGTCCAATTACTAAAGGAAGTCTTGTCAGGGAAGCGATCAGAAGTGAGCAGCTCTTTGGCTGCGATTAGTTGCGTAAGTGAGAAGAAGGAGGCGGTGAATGAAGCGGACGTTTGGACCTGCTGCTGAGCTGCTGGAACAGAACGTGACAATCAATAAAGACCATTACATCATTATTCTAGAAGGTCTCATGCTACACATGTTCTCGATTTTGAGTGTTTATTTGAGTGTGTGTCCAGCGATGTGAGGCTGCAGGACGTGTTGTTAACCGCTCGGCTTCAGTGAGGAAGACGGCTTCTGTATATCTTGTACGTTCATGTAAATACGAGCTGACACTGTGTATATTATAGATTTTTGCACTGTGAAATACTCTGACAGCTATTTTTGTTACCGTCCTGTCTGCTTGTGTTGGTCTCTTCTCTCGGACTGGAATCATCTCAAAGCTGTTTAAAAGAAAAAGAAAAGAAACCTGCATTTTGTAAAAGCCAACATGATTGGTGTTTTTTTTGTTTTTTTATTAAGAAAAATCTTTTAGCACAAGAATACAGACGTAAAAGATTCTTTGTTGTTTCTCTTTATTTCCTGAGCAACGAGAGAAACAAGCTGCAAAATGTTGTTTAAAGGAGAAACGAGGAGGAAGAATTTAGAGAGAAACAAACAACTTGCAGCTTTTCTAGATGAAGAAAAGTGATTTTATTTTCATGCTGTGACTTTTAAACAAATCAATGAATGATGGACTCTTTTTTTCAAACTATGCTGGTAAAAACTTTGTTTTCACAGATGTGACGGTGATTCAGCAGCACTTTGCTCACCAACACTGTTCTTGTCAATATTTCAGGGTTGACAGGTTTTTTATAATGAGTGTGCAGGAAAACAAAGGCAGACTTCCTCCCGGGCTCGGCTGTACATTAAAGCTTTTCTAAAGAGTCGAGTCACAAACCGGCACCTGATGTGAGCAACGTTACACAACTGAATGACACAGTTTGTCTCCGGCTCACACCGTACAACAAATTAAGGTTGTTATCGCACTAATGAGGCTGAGTTCTTCACTTCATGTGAATATTTTTCCGCCTTCCTATAGACGGCTACTGTATAATATGCAATTTCAGGCTCTGCTGAGTCCTCGTGGTGACGTGAGGCGACGAGGCCGTACTGTCAGCCGGCTGCGGGGATGAAGTCAGACGTCTCGTTACTCTGCCGATGCGTGTCGTCCCCTGCTGACAGCACAACACCACATTCATGCAAAGGAATCTTAAAATGAAAATATTCAAAGCTGAGTCTGAAATTGTGTGCAGATTCAAAGTGATAATGACGATTAAACCTATCCAGCGTGGGCTTCTCTTCAGGGGATTCAGTGGAATAACAAAGTTAGAGGGAGAAGCCGTAAATTGAATCGAACAGCCTCCATTTTGGGAGCCAGCCGGCCTGGGAACCTTCAGGAAAATGTCTGCGGCCGGCTATTTCAGGCATTTGAGAATTTTCCCTGACAGCGACAATCTCAGAGTATTCTGGATGAATCCCAGAACGCGTCACGTGTGCTCAGAAATCATCTGTGAACGCGACGCTCTGTTTGCTTCTACTCAGCGGCGTTCAAACGAGAGATGACAAGAGTTTAAATCACGATCTTCATCTGTGCGTTAAACATTTTCAAGGTCACTCGAATGGGTCAAGTCCTCAGCGTGTGACCGCGACTGCTCGGTAAGACGGTCACGTTTCCTCACATTCGTTCATTCCAGCTGAAGCGAACTGAACCTCCCGTTCACCCGACCCGAGGCTTGGAGCGTTTCCAGCTGTCGTGGCCAGAAATTCATCACAACCGAGCGGCGCTGCGGTGGGCATGACAACAATGGAGAGAGGAGGAGTGTTTTCTGTGAATTTTAACAAACGCAGACTCCCCCGTCTCATCCGTCAGCGTGTGATAGTACCTCATCTGGATTTCTACTGGGCTGCAGCACTGCGACCCGGCTCACAGCTACAGCCCGTGAGCAGACATGCCCGAGGTACTGAGTCACTGTATGGGAACAGATTCACATGTTTACTGAGCGGACTATGTTTACAGTGGGTTTACCAATAACTAGCTGAAATGAAGCACAAAGTCATACTTGATTAAACACTGTGCACTTGAAGAAGAAGAAGTTAAAAGATGTTGAACATGTTGTCCTTCATCTTCTGGGTGAAACAATCCTTCATATTCAAACGGAAGTCAGCACAAATTATAACCATTCTTCTAAATTAACAGCAGAAAATGAGAAAACTTTTCTGGTATTCGGAGCTGAAACACTGCAGCCAGTCAGACATGTAACTATATCATGTCTGTAGAAACATGATGGTTGTTCTTTCAGTCCCAGTGTCATCAGAGTAGACGAACCTGACACACACAACCATCTTATTACGTGTCATCTTTTCTGTCATTAAGACTCTTTATGCTGCTGTTTAATAATCAGTCCGATGTGACCTTGTTGTTAATCTCATCGCTGTGATGAATGATGTGACTGAAGCTCCACTTCCAACGTTTACACGGCTCATCATCAGAGAGCAGGTCAGCTCAGTTCATGTGTATTACTAACATTAAAGCAGCTTGTGTCTGTGAAGTGGACATGCTGGTAAACCAAACTCTGTTCTGAAAGCAGGCGTTTTATAGTTTTATAGTTTTTCACAGTAAAAACTGTAGTTACAAGTTTGCAGAGGTGATTTTTGGATTCACTTGGACCTGCAGACACAATCGTCTCTCGCGTCGTTCACTCAGTAACATCGTTAACTAACCTGTGATGAAGTGTTCGACACAGACGGACACGTGCTGACTGGCCCTGGTCTCCCTGTGGACGACCTGAAGCCACAGATTTAACTACCCTTCATCCAACATTGTCTTAACTTAACTCAAAGCCCAAATGTCAATGGATTCATCCTCTGGGGACCCTGAATGAACCAGATGTCGTAACAATCCATCCAATAGTCGTTCATATTTTACGGTCTGGACCAAAATGTCTGACAGAAACTAAACAGACTGACCGACATTCACAAATGTCAGATGTATCTGTGTCACATGTGTCCGCAACCCAAAATAGTTCACCATAAAACGTGTCTCGAGTTTCTTCCACATGTTTCTGCAGAAGGAAAACGTATCACAAGACTTGGATCAATCTGTGTGAGCATGTGCAGAAGAGCCTCATGCTGCGTAGAAGTGTGCCGATGCCTCCGAACGTCTGCACGAGTGTGCCAGCTATAGTATTTTAAGCCGAATCCGAGAGAAAGGAAGCCCTGCTGTGTTCGCTGCGGCGGCCTCAAAGAAAATAAATCATCAGAATCTCTCCTCAGTCAGGGACTAATCCGCTGCATCGTCTCCACTCTGCTCGCCACAGATAGGACGGTGAGTCGTGATGGGATTTAACAGTCGCGGCTGCATTCAGGCATTCGAGATCGCAGCGAGGCGGACGACTGCGTGAAACACAGGGCGAGTACAGAGGAGCCATTTCTCAGAGTAATTCAGCCGAAGTGAGAATCCGTCTTCACACTCATTAGTTTGTGATTAGAATAACATCCTCAGAAGTATTAACCATCACGTCATCTCTGCCGTTTTCAACATTATCATTATTATTACGCTCATTATTCCACATCTCACAGGCCGAGTCAATTTATTCACGAGGCCCAGAACAATCAAGGTTTTTATTGGATTTTTAAATTGCACATGATGATGTTTGCCTCTAAAGGAAATGATCATCCCCCTGAAGCGTGTGGAGAGAGGAGTGGAGATTACCAAATAAAATAACTCCTCCTTCAGGATTACAATGCAACACAATAAATTATAATCTTAAATGAGCTTCGTGTTCTCGAACCCTTTCATGCTTTATTGGAAGACAATGTGTGATAATTATCTGGGCCCTCTTCATCTAAATCCCTTTGATATTAAGAACATAAGTGCCATGAAATGCCCAGAAGCAGACCGCTGATCCGCTCGCGTGACAATATTCGCAGCCACATTCATCGCTGTGTCTTATTTTGTAGTGACGCAGGAGGATGAGAGCCCGGAGGCATCGTTTGCATGTTTGTAGAGACGCAGAACGGACAAAGACAGGACAAATATTGTGAACGTTCCAGCTGTGAGAGTTAATATGCTGCTGCTGTGTCCCATCACTCATGACTCAGCTCACCTAACCCTCACCCTCACTTCACTCAGCTGAGTCATGATGTCTCAAATAAATACTTTAAAGGTGATCACATTTATATCTAATCAAATATGAAAATAATGATAATAATAAAACATCTACAGGGCTTGTGGACAGGTGCAGAATATCTCTTAAAAAAGTCTTGGTTGTTGCCAGTTTGTGGAAATAAAACATAAAAATGTCAAAGTTGTACAACATGCTGTCCTGCCGTTAGCAATGTTAGCGTTGATCAATAACACCTGTGTGTTTCTGTGTAAACCCACAGTGACGTCCACCTTTGGATCGTTAAATTAAGTCTTGATTTTGGCCTTTCAGCAGCCGCCATCTTGGATCTGAAGACACGTCGCAGCAGACTAGACACCAAAGACAAACGTGGCGCCTGGTCAGCCCAACGAGGATTACATACGCCGGGTTCCGGGTTTACTTCCTGGTTCTGGTCCTGGTAGAGTTTCTCCTGCAGACTGTCTGTTCAGCTCCTGCTCAGCTCTCACGCTTCACTTTGTGATGAGGTCACCTTGTTTGCAGCCGGAGGCGTGGCTGAGACAGTTTTACACTGGTCCTGATAATACATTTAGGATTTTACAAAATGAACATCACGCTTCATTGAAGAAGACTCGCAGTTAGTGGCTGAGACCATGAACTCATTCTGAAACTTTTTGTCGAGGTAATAAATCAAGTGAGAACTAGTAGATTTATTTTCTCATGAGCTTACATACAATCCGACTTCTTGGTGCAACCAGTGCAACCTCCTGCTGGCCGTGACACAGAATGGCGGCGTTGGAGAACGTTGATGGAGCTGATGGAGAACGTTTGTTTGTCATAAACGACGGCGGTGAGCTTTGCAGTCTGCCGGGAGCTTTAACACATCTCAGCAGATAAGCGTCCCAGTCATGTCTCACTAATAACACTTGTTCCCTCATTATACACTAATGGGATTTATGAGGCAAATTATTAATTATGAGAGCCCCCTGATAGGCTGCATGCTGTGGGGTTGGAAAGACTATCCACCACGCAACCATTCATCTCTTTTTGTTTCTGGTGCTTTAACTTACATCTTGTTTTTCGTTTTAGCACTCGAAGCAGCAAGAATGTGATTATTCAGAGTCTAAGTAATCCCTCACACGATGCCATTTTCAACATCCCAGGGAGGCAGAACACATCAGTACACTTCTTCTCGTTAGTCTGCTCGTGTATCGGCAGCATCAACACATTTACTCCTCGCTGACATTACTCAAGCTCTGATTAATCTGCATATTTTCCCTCTATCCTCAAATGGTCTTGAAATGCAGAAGCTCTTACTCAGTGATGTGGAATGCTTCAGTATAAACATTTGTTGTACATTTACACAAACCAGGAGCCGAGCGTCCTGACATCTTTTATTAGGAGGAGTCCATTAAGAGGGTTTGAGACCGATGTGATGTAAAATCAAACTGAGGGACATTGTTGCTTTCATCACACCTCCTGCTGAGAGTCTCCACAGAGGTCATTCGCTCCTTGGACCAAATTCCTGCACAACACGGTCGATTGACGCCCATTTTACAGCCGGGTGTAACATTCAGACTGAATATCTGTGTGGGAAAACGTTCACTAAGCTGTTGTTTCAGTCTCCTTAAACCTCTAATCCCAAACAGCTAAACTACAAGCATCCATTACCTTTGAGCCACAAGTTTCGACATCTACGGATACGAACCAGCGTCGTAAATCTTTGACCCGCGGGGCTTACAGTGACACGGCCGAAAAACCAAAGTGCTTAAAGTTAAGGGACCACGGAGCCTCGTTACACGGCGGGTTAACGGCCAAAGTTTCCCCTCCATCCGAGGCTGTGTGCTGGGATTTTCCACGGTACTCAGAGCATTTTATGAGGGGTCCCGGCACAGCGGGCGAAGCACTAACTTATTTCTTTTTACTATCCCCGTGGTGTGAATTCAGTATGGTCTGAAGAAATACAGCTTTGATAAGTGTCTGGAAATAAGAGGCATGCAAGTGATTATCTTCAAAACGTTGTTTGCTCCAGTGCACATCCATAAACTGCCATAAGAAGGAGCTGCAGCAGGCGTGTCGAGGTGCGCCTCGCAGGTGCAAAGGAAAGGTTTTCACAACCTCTATATGACTGGAACACACTCCGGTACGTACATCCCTTTGGAACCACAGCAGGATATCATGAATGTGATTTCAGCAAGAATTCAAATCATTCAGACGACGCTGATATGAGCCTGCAGCAGTCTCAGTCACATGTTGGTTTTATTGCTGGTGTTTGGTCTGGGCACCAAACCTGAACGCAAGCGCCAGAAGTTCCCCTGAACCGCAACACAACACTTAAACACTCTTGGTGGGAACACAAAGAGGGAATTTGCTACTTGGCTCACTCAGACTGCTGAAGCCTCAGTTTAGCTTCCAGCTATAGAGGAAGAAAAAATGTATTTGTGTCTCTCATTTCTTACACTGCTGGAAAACAAGAAGGCTCTTAAAGGAATGATTTGATTTATTGAGGACTATGATTATTCACATAAGAGTGAGGAGACCATGATCATGTGTTAGGTAGTGAGCTCAAGAGGTGCTGGCTTAGAAGGGGCTAGTTATGCTAAGCTAAGCTAATCACCCGCTGGCTTTAGCGTTATATTTCGTGGACAGACCTGAGACTGATATTCTTTTCAAACTCTTCAGGTGCTGTCAGACGTGCTGAGACTTGAGATTTGAGCTGCACCTCTCTGTTCAACTGTTCGTCGGCGAGCTCCAGACCAAAATTCAACAACTGGATAAACTTAGCAAGCAGCTGAACAACATGGAGCGGTGCAGGCCCCGGAAAAATGGGTTTTATAGCATGCAAGAACTGATTATGTCTTGTTGCTATTGTTCCAAACATATTTGTTCCATAAATAATAAAACTATGAAACACTGTAATATGTTCCAAACAGGACATCCAGCCACGACAGCTGGCTGTAGCTGTGGAAGCTTCTTGCTCTGTTGAAACAACTCTGTCCATTCTGTTTTCTTATATTTGTGTTTTCTGTGTTTTCTGGTGTTTTTTTGTTCCAGGGTTTCACCTGCACACAATATGCAGGATCACCTGCTTTGTTAGCCGAGCCCGGTGCCCAGAGTTCCTTCCGTCAGCTGGGTCTTTAGTTCACTCTTTTCCAAGTCGTCTATTGTGTTCTCACATTTGTCAGAGTACCGTTGTGTTTGCCAGCTGCTTGTGTGTCCTGAACCAAACACTGTCTCCTGCATCTGGGTCCACCTTCTCTTCTCCGGCGTGACAAACACAAACACGAGTGCAGAACTATGACATCACATCTGCCCGGGCCTTAAGCTATAAAGTATACAGCTGCTACTTACCTGTCCATTTATATTACATATATGTTAACACAGAGACCAATAACTCTGGCAGCACACTGGCATGGGAGTCTTGTATCAACTCACCCTTTTAAACCTCTTTAACTTGAACAAGCTCTGCATTTAAACCTAGACCACCCCAGCAGCCAGATGTGTGTGTGATATGCTCTATTAATAAATCTATCTAATAAATAATTGTGCATTTACTTGAGCCCCAATACCTCTCACAGTGCTTCACCATAAACAGCCCACACACTCAGATACTTCAAGGCACTTCATGTGCTCAGACTGGAAGTATGTTTCCCCCTCAGGGATATAAACTGCAGCAGGTTACGAGGGGCCAGCGAGACACTTTCCACCCCACAGATAAGACATTGTTTAGCGTCAATCAAACCCGCCTGTGGCACCCTGAGCACAACACCATCAGCGAGCACCACACAAACAAACAGCTACCGTGAAAAATGAAGCCGAGGCGAGATAGAGCGGAGCGTCCTGAAACATTAGCACAGATGCTGCAGACAGGACTGACCTCAGACAGACAGGACTGTCCTCAGACAGACAGGACTGTCCTCAGACAGACAGGACTGTCCTCAGACAGGACTGACCTCAGACAGACAGGACTGTCCTCAGACAGACAGGACTGTCCTCAGAGGACGCTACAGACAGGACTGACCTCAGACAGACAGGACTGTCCTCAGACAGACAGGACTGTCCTCAGAGGACGCTGCAGACAGGACTGACCTCAGACAGACAGGACTGTCCTCAGACAGACAGGACTGACCTCAGAGAGACAGCTGCAGACAGGACTGACCTCAGGCAGACAGGACTGTTCCTCAGACAGACAGGACTGTCCTCAGACAGGACTGACCTCAGACAGACAGGACTGTCCTCACAGGACGCTGCATACAGGACTGTCCTCAGACAGACAGGACTGTCCTCAGACAGACAGGACTGTCCTCACAGGACGCTGCAGACAGGACTGACCTCAGACTGACAGGACTGACCTCAGACAGGACTGTCCTCAGACAGACAGGACTGTCCTCACAGGACGCTGCAGACAGGACTGACCTCAGACAGACAGGACTGTCATCGGAGGACGCTGCAGACAGGACTGTCCTCAGACAGACAGGACTGTCCTCAGACAGACAGGACTGACCTCAGACAGACAGGACTGTCCTCAGACAGACAGGACTGTCCTTGGAGGACGTGCAGACAGAGATGGAGCTCAGCAGGATTCTCCTCGTA
>OMLP01017625.1:39837-63763 GCA_900302685.1 Spondyliosoma cantharus | reverse complement strand
AGAATTGCATCTTGTTCTCCTTTAGTGATTTATAGGATGCAAACCATTTCAAATTAGTGAGGCATGTGAGTGTGGTGAGAAGCTGAGTATGACTACCATGTCTGTCTTTATGGTGGATTTGTTACAGGGGTAAAAGTGACCTCCATCAAACGATGCACAGTACACAGCCAGTATTATTTGCACTTGAACAAGCATGATTTTCCAAAGGAAAGAGCAATGTTGTAGAGCCTCATGGCGGCTCAGTGTTGTCATTCTTTTCTTTTTTTAATACATATCAATTCTGAATATTGAAACTGATCCAATATTCATTTTCGAGTTGACATACACACATCAGAGTTTGCGCGAGTTTATTGCAAGAGCTGAAGCACCTAAGCATTGTGGATTTATTTTACATTTATTTTTAAAATATTTTTTGCACTTTAATTTTAATTTGATTTTATGCAAGGTTTTTTTCAGCGTATACTTATCAATCTAGCGAGTGTGCAGTCAAGAGAAAGTGAAAGTGATTGCAACAGTGAGAATGACATTTGTTTGCCAGTGAGAGCTCCAACTCCTCCAGACCACAGCTAAGCAATGTCTTGTTTGTAACCTACTGATAAAAGTAAATAAGGTTAGCCTGTTAGCAACAACTTTTGACCCTGGCACTCTGAAGGTGCACTGACCTTTAAGATATTCTTGTATTGTGAGGACACCAATGGCAGATCTAGTGTGGTCATAACACTGATCTACATTAACCATGTTTTCTACCTTTCAAAGTTTACCCACTCAGTTTGGAGCTGACTGCAATGCTTAAACATGGAGAGTGCATCTCTACCAAAAGTTTTCAATTCCTTTTTAATTTTTAAATAGTTGGTATTCTGTGCAGCTCAAACTAAATCGCACTGCTGTGTGTGTAGGCAGTCTTATGACTGATGATAGTTCATCAAGGTGACTGACAAGTGTTAGAGTGGGAAGTTGACAAATTGAATGAGGGCTGACTTATACTTTCACTCCATCAAGCCGAAGTATTGCGTACTGTAACTTGAGCAGAACAGTAACTTGTTTTCAGCATCCTGCTGTTGCCGACACAATTTTCAGCCAACGATCAAATTCAGCCTTTTTGCTGTGAAGATTTATCTTCAGGATTACTTATTAATGCTTACTCCAGGGCAGAATTTTTCATTACTGGTGGCATTTAGAAAAATCTGATCATCTAGGGACATCAGAATTTATCAAAAGATAAATGCCTTGAAGGCAGCACCAACAATAACACCAGTGATAATAGTGATCATGTTCAGGAGTGCAACCTCAGCCAAAGCTGGTAGAGCAACTAGAGCTATGAACCACTATACTCTTCACATTATTGTTAAAAGTGGGGTTGGGCAGATCAATGATCAATGACCAACCCTACACTATTGTAACTATGTCATTTAAAGATATTAGTCTTTTAAAAAAAAGGAACAAATATATAGTTTCATTTTGAAACATGGCACTGTTCATGCTGTTATGCTGGGGACTTAATGCTGACTATCTGTTCCACCTACTGTGCATAATTGTTGCACTTCTTCTGTCATATTCTTGGGATTACGATTAGTGTGTCAATAAGTTACTCAGGACAAGTAATGGGGCATGATATGGTTAAAAAAAATCCTATTTTTGACAGATATTGTGACTTCAGTATGCTTCATGGTTACTAGGAATGATCATTTCTGTACAACACATTTTAATTTTCACCCTAAAAAAAATTGTAAAAACATAATGTGACATTTGTTGAGGTCTGTGCCAACCAAACATGTTTTCCTACATCTGAAGAATAAGATTTGTAGCCCAGTACATCTCTGCAGCACTACAGTACTTTATTATAATGCCTTTTTGTTTACCTCCATCAAAAAAATGCAGCTTCTGCGACACACATTGCCACAATTCAATGAATTGTGCAGCTCGAATAAGTGAGCATTTTAAATTCCTCAAATGCAAAGCAAAGGTAAAAAGGGAATAACAGATATGGTAACAGAGAGAGGAGAGAGGCACAGAGCAGTGTCGTAAGCTTGTCCAGATGGAATCATCAAGTCCCGGCCAGCTCCTGGGGAGAAAGAGCCAGGAACATGAAGAGGCTCATTCTGGACAACTTCCTCGGTGAAAGGCCAAGAGCTGGGGCCAAAGCCAACATGCATGTTGGAGAGACTCTCACCAGGTTTTAACACATTTCTGTTGATCAAATGACCACAGATCACATTATATCAATTTCCATGTCTAATGTGAAATAACATGACTGTAAATGAATAACCATAAAATTCCCACACATAAGCATTTCTTTCCAACAGACTGATTATTTTTGTATAACAGTGCTCAACCATATCAAAGGGGTAATTTAATTGTTTTTATGTATAAATATTCTTAATTTATCCAAAAAATGCTGTTTTTATGAGGTTTATTTATTAAGGCCCCTGCTGCTGAAATATTGCCATTTTTTTTTTTTTACAGTTTTTTTTTATTTGTACTTTAAAATAACACAATATTCTTAAAATAGTTAACCATGATAGAAAAAAGTATGTTTTTTTTTAGCCTTTCATACCTTTAATCTTAGCACTAATATTTTTAAAATGCAAATCGTCGGTCAAAGATCAATAATTTCATTTTAGACTGTTGCTGCTTACGGGTGCCATTTATTCAAAATGACTCATTCATCATATTTCACAGTCGACGCAACATGTTGACAGGCAATTATGATGCTAGAGATGATAAAATACCAATGAAAACATATTCCTGAATGTTTAGTGTTGATACAATGGTGATCCAAACAAAAACCTTCTATCACCTTGCAGTATTTCCTATTGAAGGTTGAGTGTGCTCTAAGGATCTATGAGGTAGTATAAACAAACAAGTCGACATTATATTATTCCACACTGTGCTGCACTACATGCTATACTATACTACTACCATAAAAGAGTGTGGCAGCACAGAACATGTTTGAAAACACGCTTTGGCAAAAAGGAACTGAAGTTTGATATGCATTCTTCACATATAAAACTAAGCATGAAGTCTGCATGGTGGACCCACATCTCCCTATCATTAGCCAGCCGAATTAATATAATCAAGATGATTTCTGTTTTTATATCAATGTAATCCCATTCATATCAAAAAATGCTTTTTCACAGAATAGATAGGACTGTCTCAGAAAAAAATACCTAGAAAAAGGAAGCGATTATTACAGAGGCCCAAGTCGGCAGGAGGGATGGGGTTGCCAAATTTTCAACTTCATTATTGGGTGAATAATATCAAGGTGATGGCCTACTGGCTACAAGATCATCCTCTGTTGGGGTTAAATATAGAAAAGTCATGTTGCCCCCCTTCTTCTCTCTTGAACTATTCTCAGCTTTAACCGCTGTATGCCCTGAATCGTTAGAAAATCCAGTAGTTTCTCATACCCTCAATATTTGGTCTTGGGTCCAAACCTTTTCGTCTGCATTCTTCTGCACCCTCATTTAATACTAAAATATTTTTATGATAAGTTTGAAAAAGGAATTCACAGATTCATGAATTTATTTATTAAATAATTTAATAAATTTAAATATTTTTCATGATGAAGTGTTTCCATCATTTGAACAGGTACAAAGAAAATACAATATACCTTGGTCAAAGTTCTTTAAATATTTACAAGTGCAAAACTTTGTTAAGCAAAATAACTTGTCATATCCAAACTCTCCGAACCAATTTTCCCTGGAACTTGTACTTTTATGAGATCATCAAAAGAAAAATCGGCATATCAAATACGCACAGTATGGAAAACTCGGACTACTTGAAATTAGCTTCGCAGGATGACCTAGGCAGGGAGATTGCAGAGGAACAATGGTGGACAGCCCTAGCTCAGTCCCATAGCTCCACCGTACATAGGCGTAGAATTGCGTATGGACGTGTCCATACCAATCTTAAATGATGGCTGAAATGTCCACACCAATATTAAGGTTGAAAGAAAAAAAATGCAGTTGACGCGGTTAACAAGGTCTCTCCGAAGGACTCGCCTTCTAAGACAGCAAAGGCCGGGTCCTTCGAAGGATGCAGACCCTGAATTGAGACACAGCAAGAATGTGCAATAATATGGCCTCCTTCAATTCAAGTTAATACAAAGCTTGAACTGGTCTACATAAAGAAACTTCTTTCCAGAAATAGATCCTTCATCTGAACATGGTGGGCTTGCTCCGGCAACATTAGGTTACATGTTCTGGAGCTGCCCAAGGAAATTACGTTTTTGGAAAAATATTTTTCAGACCATATGAATAATTAAAGGGTGTGATGTAATTATTTCATTTTATTTGGTCTTTATTTTGTGTTTTTTTTTTTTCTTTTACTCATTTATGGAGGGATATATGTCATCGGCACTAACTGATGTTGAATATCACTACTTACATTGCATTATCACGTTTTCCGTTTTCCAAGGTAAAACCTTTTCTTAATATTCTCTTGACATATAATCCAGTGGACAAAAACAAATTATATATTAGTGGTCAAGAAGGAACAGTTAAAATTGAAAATTATATAATATCATTTTTGAGCCAATGAATACTATATATAAATGTGTACCGGGACCATTCTCTCCCTCTTTTTCTCACTGTCTTTTAGTATTTTGTGGTGTTTTATGCACTGTACATATATGTACATGTATGGTTGTAGATGTTTGTCGGAGTTAGGTTGTACTGTGTTATTGCACTTTATTGGTTAGAAAAACAATAAATACAGTTCAGAAATAAATTAATTAATTAGACATGAGAGGCCAACTGTGCAACTACTGAACTAAGGATTAGTTGATTAAGAAGAGAAAATTATTCATCAACAATTTTTGTAAATGATTATCATTAATGCATAACTAAATGATAGTTTATCAAGCATAATAGCCATTGCGTAAGTCACCTCGGTCTTTTAATTTTCCATGAAATTGACATAAACGATTAATTGAACTATCAACAGGTTAATGATCAGTAAGAGGACTGTATCATGCTGTTTCAGTGATAGGAAGACAAAACAGCAATGTGGCTCATGTACGATGGCAAACATTATTACAGTTAATATAACTAATCGCTTCAGCTTTATCTGGCAGATATTAGAACACAATAACCTTAAAACACAACATATGTATTCATATTTTTCGAAGTCTTGCCTGATATCACAAGCACTTCCATGATATGGAATATTCTCAGTCATGTGAAACTATTATAGTTT
This sequence comes from Spondyliosoma cantharus, assembly GCA_900302685.1. NCBI lineage: Eukaryota > Metazoa > Chordata > Actinopteri > Spariformes > Sparidae > Spondyliosoma > Spondyliosoma cantharus. The sequence goes on along the minus strand of OMLP01017625.1, from coordinate 58,567 downwards.
ATCAATAGTATATAACATGACAGCATCCATCACATCTATCATCATCTTATATGCCCTACTCTACAATGATATACATTCTGAGCTCACGTCTATTTGAACGAGGATTGTCAATGTGTCTCTTCTATCAGTATATCTGACCTTAACTTTTGGTTAAGGTGAGGATACTCTGATGATGAATGCCCGGGCCAGACCATCAGCTCGAGAAAGACTCAACCATCGCATCTTTCATCACACAGCATCAGATCAAGCTGTTTCTCACGGTCTGCTGTATCTCCTGGGAAACTGAGAGCTCCTCATTGGCAAACAGTGTGTTGTTATTCAAACAAGACATCTGCTAAGGCTCCATCCCCACTTGGTGACCTTGCAGGCGCCTGGGAGCTGCAGCCACAGACCTTGTGTAGTTATATACTGGGAATGTATTGATGATTGTCCGGGTGAAAAAAGTTGATCTTTTTAATGTCATTAACATGTCACTATGATATGAACGATAAATACTGACATGGCTTTAAGAAGATTTTTGCGGTTTGTCAGATTTAAATCAGAAAAAGACCTTAAATGATTCCTTGATGAAGAAAAGAAAAGAAAAAAAAACAGTGAGAGAATCTGAAGATGGATCGTGTTTTTAAATTGTTAAATTTGCTGCTAAAGAGAAAAGATCAGAACGGCAACAAACAGGGAAAATGCCCATATGGCACTTGTTCCACAAACACAAAGTTCTTTTTACATGAAATTGGTTGGATTTGAATTTGGTTTTATTCGCTAACACTCAGTGGCAACACAGTTAACGCAACCAAAGGGAAAAAGTAAATGGTCACAGAAGCACTGAGGAAAACAAAGTGCAAGGAAAATGTGATGTGATTACAAAAAGAAAAGAGGAGGTGAGATATCAAACAACTTTGAAGCTTGTGATTTATTTTCATCAGCCATCTCCTCTGCTAATGGTCATGAGCCTGAGAGGACGAGGGATTTAGCATGTGAGGGATTGTAATCTGACATACAATCTTCCAGTGAAACTAAAAACTGCAATACGTGTCCTGGAGTGAAGATACAATCATAAACGTACACATTTTGAAAAAAGGGACAATATACTTCTGATCCTGTCCTTAGGAGTGTGATATTGTCAACCTGCCTTGTTAAATGAATGAAAGTTATAATACACAAGTCAAATTCAGGATATTGTTGCACTAAGAAGTAGCACCCATGTTAACACCCCATGTCTTAATTGATTGTCAGCCTTGTAGCAGTTCTGCTCTACAAGGGCAGTGCTAAGAGTGTTAAAATCAATTTCTTTGAGAAGCTTTCCAACTTGTTAATTTCATTTTCTGTCGCCTTAGTAATCAAATCAGTTTGTCTTTCCTCTTATCCATCTCTTTCCTAGCCTGTTTCATTATAAACCACACATTCATATAGCTGCTCCCCTGTTTTTCATGGCAGTCAAAACATCCATCTGTGATTCATTGATAGGGGATTGACTTCCCCCTATCAGCATCTCCTAAGGCCTCTGGCAGCTTTACAGCTCCACTCAGGTGAAGAGGGACACATGGCTCCACAAAAACACATCACCTGGTGAGAAAGGACAGGCAGGGCTCCAAAAGAAACAAGGACAGCCTGCACTGAAAACCTCTTCATCGATAATGCTCACAATGCTTGGTTACCTCATCCCAGCTCAGCACAGGGAGAGATTCAATGGCCCAGGAGGCAGAATTTATTATTTTTGAGGCCATTTCTGAGATTTCATGTGTTTACTCACAGAGGGGTTTCTAAATATGTAAGTATAATGGTTTATGTTGTTGTCAATCTTTCTCTCCTGTCTTTTACTATGTAAAGAGAAGTTATTCAAACAATGGCTGTTTTATGTGCAATCAAAATGTAAAATTCAGAGTAAAAATTATTTCAAATGTGGGTAAACAAACACTCAGAGACATACATTCATTGTAAACAAATTAAAAAACGTCAACGTTTCTTTGCCCTACACCTCAGAACCATAAAGTCATAAAATATTATACTACGTAAAGATAAAGCAACAGTTTGTCGTTATTTATGTGATGGAAAAAACAAGCTTCAGGCACTCATGTGTGGAGCAGTAACAAAAAATACCCCACAGTAAAACGTGACAATAGGAAGATGACACGCCTCCCCAAGTGTTAAAAAACAGAATGATTATTTATTTTACTTTGAATCCAGCCCGCCCTCATAAGGGAATCAACCATACAGGTTGACTTTGCAAGCATTTTATTATTACCCATACAGTAGTTGTAGTAATTGTCAGGCGACCACTATTGGCCAGAGTAATTACTAAAGCAGCAAAGGAGGAAGTCAGGTAATGAGTATAAAGAATTATGAAGTCACATTGAAAGGAGGACGGGCTGGAAGCATTGGTCAAACAAACACAGGCCTTTCACCCTGGAGATCGCTGTTCTTGTCCCAATCCAAAAGTCAACGGTGACGTCATGTGCATAATGTAACTTAAGTTACCTATGTAACATTTTAGTTAAGTTACATACTTAGTTTTAGTGCCCAAACGTAACCAAACTGTGACTGTATGACGGAGGTCTGGTACACCTGTCGATGATGATGATGATAATACACTGCATCAGTCACATCTGTATACTGCCATAAAGACTTTCATACTGTACGTCATTATGGAAGTCTTTAGCAACTGACCAATTCAGTTATTTAGGTGTGAGGATGTGTTGTCAATTCTGCAGAAAAGAATTGCAACAATTGTAAGATTCTGTAGTTCTATCAGCATTAAGACCACTTTGGGCACTGGCTATACTTAGAAAATGCATATGTTCTGCTAGGAGGTGGAATGTTTCAATGCCGGATGGTGAGAAACACAGGATGGTGAGGAAAGTAGCAAGTATTCGGCTCATTGTCTCAGTCATTTGTGATGTTTTTCCATTCATCAAATTTAGCCTTTTATTAATATTTTCACTTAGTGTATAGTATTATAAGCTTTCCATATTATTCACGGCAGTAATGGTTAAGCATCAATTCACGGAAGAGCTAATGCAAAACAAAGGGAAACTTGTGGATGAGCAAACCTTTAGATAGTCCCAAGGATGTTGGTTCATTGATAATATTTCAACCAGAAGGTCACACTTTATGTTTCCCATTCTGGATGAGACTATGAGGCCAACGCTCATCAAAAGGTCAGAACATTAGGGGGTTCTCAGCCTTTTGAGAGCATCATTTTTATTCCATCTTCCAATTAATTTTGCTTGAAAGTAAAGAATTACCATGACATTTGGAGGCGTCTGCTATTTTCTTCACTTGACATCTGTAACATTAATTAAGGAAAAGGTTTCTGCATTAATCTCATTTTTTAATACATGAAACTAGTTTATCAGCATTGTTTTCTATATACAAACCATGACTGTGGGATTTAACTTTGCAGTGAAGAATGTTAACACACCTCATTTCCCAACTGATTTTCTTCCCATTTTCGGTGTTTGATTAGTTAATTATAAGTTATAACCAAAAGTCAAACGCTGTGAGGTAAATGTAACTATATTGTACTAACACAGTTTTATTGCCAAAATATGGTCAATATTAGTCCAGTTCACTTTGTTGAAGAAAAGCCAGGTATTAAATGTCATCAGGGCCATAATGTAGATCTTTTTCTAGATGCTGAATGCTAAACAACTATTAACTTGGAAAAGCTGAGTTTTAATAACTAAAAGATGGAGCTCTGCATCCCCACCCGAAACAACCTGCAATGGGTGGAGATAACAATTTAAAGTGTGGCCTGAATATTGTTTTAACTGAAGTCTACACCCTTTATTATACATACTATTTAATGTACTCAATAGTCAGCAATACATTGAGATTTCAGACAGTTACTAATCATTTTAAGTCATCACTGAGAGCTTAAACACAGCCCAAAGATTTAAAAGTCAAGTAGGTGTAGGTACTGTAACAACTACACTATCACTGCCAAGTCACAATTAGTCTGGAAAGTCTGAACAGCTGCAAAGCAGTGAAACCAGGACTACATATTGTTTATCAGCCCAGTCTGTTTCTGTAATAAATCCTGACTGCATATATATTAGTATTTATATTCTTCACTTTCATTAGATTTAGAGGGTTTATACTGAAGTTTCAGACAAATTAACACATTTTTTTTTATTAATTCTCAGATCTGACAGTTCCTTCCCAGTAGCCTTTAACCATAGCTTTGAATTTGGTGATGACAGATGATAAAACTGACATAAAAGAACAGGACTAGTAAATGATTTTTGGGTGTACAGCAGCTGATGCTCTACCTGATATTTAACATTTCCAAGCACTGCATGCTACAGTCATCCAAGAGTGGCTATGTATACATAACAAGATGCATAACCACAGCTTCTGCCACACCACCTGCCACTGTTTGCGCATCATGTGCTAGATATTCAGCCATGGATTCAACAAACCAGCTGATGGCACTCCAGTTAAACAATTTTGCATGCGTTTGCCACTGTTTAACATGCTGCATGCTGGCACTGCCAAATGGAACACACCCAGTGTTTTTCAGGTTTTGTGATTCAAAGAAGTGTCAGGACTTTACTGAAAAAGGGGGCGTAAAGGACTGAAGACCATGTGTGCCCGATTTGTATGGGAGAGGTGTCACAACTGAAATCCTGAAAGTGTAAATAAGTGAAAGAAAAAGTGAGAGACTTCCCTCAAGAGGCCCTAAGACTATGAAATCTCATGAGACACAAATAGCCAAATAACAAATAATAGGTTAGAAACTGGAGCTACACAAATGTTTACACTCATTCTTAAAATCAATATAAAATTTACAATCTGTGTTTGGTTTGGAATTTTCTTAAACATCTTCTCAGGAGATTCAACACTGTGCAACTTACAATCAATAATAAATACATCAAATTTGCCATCCATGCATGAGCTGACAACGGAATTCGGAGATTGAGCTTAACATTAAGACATTTCTAACAGATTTAGACTATTTAGACAATAGACTGTCAGATCACACAGAACATCAAAAAGCTTAACAATGCAAAAGAAACACCTAAATCATAGGAAATAACAAGATAACGTCTGGAAAGCATTGCATTTAAGAGCTATGCTTTTGTAAACTCAGAGCATAAATAAGAGGAAAAAATGAAATCATTGAAAAGGATTGTATGATCATTCCTAGCGGGAGACTGCTGATACTGCATCTCAACCACAGAACACGTAGCAGCCATCTCCTTACAGCTTCAGCTTGTGATCAAAGCTGTTTAGGTGGGTGTATGTAGAGTACAAATCTTGCCTAATGCAGCTTTAATTCTGTTAGGAATAAATGAAAATCCAAATTATTACTTTAATCAAATTAAAGTAATCTATTGGGGCAAAGGGTGTCTATTTGATTGCCGTTAGTGCAAAGCTTAAAATATTCCACATCTTTCATGCATGATTGGTATTATTACAATTTTTAAAGCCAGCAATGCCAATTCAACGCCAGCTTTTATACAGCCAGGATTCACAATAGTGATGTCTTCTGAAATTGCTTTTTCTACTTGCTTTGAGTGTTTGAGTAACGTTTCTAGTCATTACTATAAAGTGGCACATGACAGCCTTATATTGTTTCCACACAGCAGCAATGTAAATGGTTCAAAACTCCATTTTCGTTGTTGTTTTCATGAGTCAACAAGACCTGAGACTGAGGCTATTCATTTTTTCCACCATGTCTACTTTTGTTTCTGACATCAGTCTGATATATAACAGTTGATTTAGCAATGATATGATGATAATTAACTTGCTCTATCAGTATCATGTGTATAACAGCGACAGGGAGATGACGGTTTGCGATTTTCACAGCAAGATTGCCAGGCCTTCCTGCTTAAATAAGAAGATGAATCCCATCCTCTGCTTGTGTCTGAGTAATGGGCACAGAGATACCCCTTGACTCAACACACCAACAGATCTGCTTCGATGTGATGAATCATTCTGAGTCATTATGCCTACCACCTCCTGTTTGCCGCTGGATTTGATCTGCTGTCTTTGCTGCTCATATTACCGGTCAAACTAAAGCAATTACAGACATTGCAGATGTATTGTTACTGTATGAGGTGACAGGGAGGGGGGCATAGGAGGGGATAAGGGTGACGCAGCTGTTGCGAACAAGCAATCAGCAGGTGAAGTGGCAAGTATCTCCAAAATAGCTGCATTTACATAAATAGCTGATGTGGCTCAGAGTAACAGATGTTGCTGTAAATGTGAAGAATATTTTCTTTTCTTGCTATTCTTTGTTTTCTTTCTATGTGTTCTCTACACTGGCACCCAAAAAATGTTATATCATTTAGACAATGTCAAAGTAAATGCAAAGAAATCAGGAGTTAAATATCCTGCTGCTATCAGTTTACAGAATTAAACCAATCCAGATTATGAGTTAAGATCAAATTCTATTTTGCAGCTCTGTCATTCAATATTTCTAATACCTGAATATATCCAAGCGAACTACATGTCAGCTCCGATCACATGGTGAGTAATATCATCACTGCAGGTAAACATGCATTACACTGCTGCCAGTGTTTGTGTTCTGGTTCTATTTGAGTCTGGGATCAGGATCATCAGTGGGTCTATTTCAGTTTCATGCAGGTTGTCCACTGGCCTCTAGTCTGGACATAACGTTTGAATAGTTTAGAAGTTCCTGTTTTTAACTGTACCAATATTTACTAATCTGTACTTGAAATTATTCTTTAAAGTGTTCTTCCTTTTAATTCTACAGTCGAAGAAGAAAGAATAACTTTTTTGCTGTTAGAGAACGTGGTGATCTATCAATTATCTTTAGAGTTGTACGATAAAGTCAAAAAATGATATCACAATATGATTCAAGATTAGTGAAAGTCAACATTTTTCATCACAATTTTCATTTTCACTGAAAAAAAACAACAACTATTGAAATCATTAGGCTGTGACATGTGATGGGGTCTGTACCAAACAAACACGTTTTCTTAAGCTTGGCCATCTCTGCAGCACTACAGCACTTCATTATAATGCTTCATTATTATGGGCTTGTGTCGGATATTCTATTTGTAGCCACTTCTATAAAACACACAGATTCAGGTGCCTAATCCAAAACTCGATGGGCGATCAATGCATCATAATAAAAATCTATTTTCCTGTAATTTTGAAATAACAAGAGCAGTGTGATTTTTCTCCTAGCCTGGCACACACAAGGAGCAGTAAAACAAATGAAAAAAGGACTCATGCATCCTCTCATAAGAGGGAGGTCATTGCAAGGGCAGAGATACAAATCTCTATTCTATTCACTGGCTGCTGTTTGGTAATTCATCAAGGCTTATCAAGAGGAACTGCATTCATTTCTCTGATCTGTTGTACCTTCAGTGGGCATTGTTTACACACGGACAAGAAGTGCTTTACTCATCTCCTGTAGTGCTCACCAAGCTATTGCTGTGCTGCTGTCAGATGGATCAGAAACCCTATTTGGATGTTATTACTTGCTTCATGTCACCCCAAAACCCCTACTACTGCAGATGAAGAAAAAAAACTGCTTGTAGACTTTTCAAAAATAATAACAATAAACTCGGCTGAGATTAGAGGATTACCCTTCCTCAAGTCGTTCTGTGTCCATTATGCACACAGAAAGTAATTTCAGTTTATTAGCAAAGGTACAGGATTTGCTATTTTCTCAACTACAGGCTAGGTTTGATTAGTCAAATTAAACTTTTTAATCCCCTATAACCCCTAAACCTACCCTTTGATTTAAAGGCAATAAATGCCAGAGACAATGCTTTAGTCCAGGGCAAAGACAAGAATATTCGCAAAACCTTAACATATGTGCCTCATATAAATGGGACAAGGAGAGCCTGCAAACAGCCAGCAACCTTGCTGTGAGGCGACAGGCCTGGCTAATGCTAAAATGGATTTGGATACAATTCACCCACTCTCTTTGTGAGTGGGATGCCACTGAAGAGATAATAAAAGAAATTCTTTACGTCACAGACACAGATCACTAATGTGTTTCATTTCCTGTTATTTGGCTTTGATGGCATTCATATTAATTGTTACAAGCTGCATGGGAAGCAGTTCACTGTGTACTTAGTCTGTCCTGCTAACAAAACATTCAAATTTTAGTTTGATCCCAAACACAGATTTATAACAACATCAGAGAACATCTAGTGAAATTGGTCACAATAGATACTGGGTGTATTGTCTATCAGTATAATGACTTGTTTATGATGCCTGCAGAGATGTCCTGCCATATTTGTTGTACAAAGAGAAATGTCTGTAACATAATATTACATGCCCTGCTACTGACCAGTTCTACTCTGCTTTTGACCTCTGCCACAGTAGGTTAAACATGCCGGTCCTACAGTGATCATCGGCATCCACAGATGTGCTTTAAACTGGTGCACAAAGTCAAACTGAATGAATATGCATCACACATTACGTTACACCCCACTGTGGCTTCAGTCATAGTCTCGTCTAGTGTTGTTTTTCCCGCCTGGCATGCCTGCAGGACATGACACTGGGGGCGTGGCTAAATCCTTGATTTCACCTTTAATTTTGAAGGTCGAGATTGTGGCGTCACTTCTATCGATATCTGACTTTGAATCGAGACTGTCTCATACCTATCAAAATGTAATGTTTTCATTTCCTGATATTTTTTGTGATTTATATCAAAGCTACACCCATGCTGAGGTCTGAAGTGTCATTTATTGTTATTTTGCAGGAAGGCAGTGACAAATGTATTCCATGAAAGCATAACAAGGCATCAGAGCACCATTAAGCATCAAATCCGAAGTAAAATCAACAAACAAATTTATCAAGCAGGCAGCAACCGCAATTTCCAAGAAATGCCTGACCTGTTTATGCCATGGGGGACTGGACTGTCTTGAAAATAAGTAAACAATGTCAATTCTGTACGAGTCCTACCACCAGCCGTTGGCAAATGCACAGAGAGCAGGAAGGCAATAAACGCTTTTTAAATCGATGTGCCTTTCAGTTTGCCATTACAGTTAGGGATCTAATTTAAACTATTTCAACTATTTTGACTGACTTTTTATGTCAGTTAGAAAGTTGTTCGACATAAAAAAAAATCATAAAAGACTGCACATTCATTTTTGCCACACATCACTTTGAAATCTTGTCTTGTTTGAAGTCAAAACACTCCACTCAGAAGGCATTTTTGAAGAAATAGGTAAACATTTTGGGAAATACACTTATTAACTATATATATATATATTTGTTACGAAGGGGGCTGACATGTAAATGTGACTCCCTTCTTCCTATCTCCCAAGCACCACCAGCAGCCAAGTATTTTTAAAGGTTTTATTTAAAAACATATCTAGCATATAAACAGAAATGCTGGCAGTTTGGCTTAGAGTGGAAAGAGGGGAGCCCACAGGAACTGGGAAGAGCAGACCTCTTTAACTTGTTGTTTGGAGGCTGGACCAATCAGCTCCATGGACAACCTACACTCATTCACTCAACCAAACACACCTGCTACCAATCATACACTCAGGTAACACAACAGAGTGGCATTACAGCACAGAGGAAATTAAAGCACATACAATATAAATGTTTATACGACCTCTGGGGTTGTAACAACTTCCCGCTTAAAAACGGAACATTTCTCCCCCAAATAAATGTTAAATTTCAAATCATCATAACGACAAAAAATGGCAGCCATAATAACGCTGTCCTTTGTCAGTCTACATAAACTCAACACCAAAATCAGCGGGTCCCACTTACAAAATGGCTACCTCCATGAGATGAAAACACACAAAACCAAATGATACATAATTACTGCGGTAACACACACCAAAACAGTAATAGGTGACCAACACAACAGTGGAGTGCAGCAGCCACAAAACAAAAGGGTCAAAAACGAGCAGTTAAACTACACTAACAGCAGCACACACAGACCCAACACAAGTGAACTGCCATTACCACAACACAGAATGGACACCGTGCGGTCTCCAACCACACACAAGTTAATGTGATGAGGTATTTACCCAGAAAAAAAAGCTGACTGGACAAACTGGGTAGCCACACCCACCACTCAAAGTGTCTGTGGGGAGAATCCATCCCAAAACACACAACTGTAATTGAATTCATAAAAACAGTAACACACATGTGACCACACCAAAAGTGGACTGCAACAACCACCACACAAAAGGCGTCCCTCTGCAGTCACCACTACACACAAATGCTTCCAGTTTACACCTAAGCTACAACCACAAGTGACCCAACAAAAGTGAAGTGCAGTTTCCACAACCAAAGGTCACAAACCACAAGTTACTGCACACAAAAGTATTAATTACAGCTACACAACATGACCAAAGTGACCAAAACAAAACAAAAGCTGCTGTGCAAAGTACAAAACTAAGAGAAACAAACTACAGGGAGACACCCAAACTTTTCCTGCCTACCAAGATGGCTAACTCACCTAGTTAGTCTTCAGTGGCTTGCCAAGCTCAAGGTGTCTTGAAACGCAGGTCACCAAAGACCAGCAATGTAGTCAACTGGGATACTCCGAAACCTGATCCAACTCAGGATTACAACCAAAATAATAAACTGGTAAATTCTTGAACTTGGCCAGTGACTATCTAGTCTGGGTGCTTTAACAATTTAACATGCAACAACAACAACAAATTATCTAACAAATGAGATGACCACTACAATTAACTAAAGGCCACTAATACAGACATAAAAACTGAACCACATTTATTTAATCTCATTGTCATTCAATCCCAGAGGAGCCCCAGGTTGTTACAACCAGGGCCTCGGGGAAACCTTGCCACAAGTCTCCCCTCTTCCCATTGCCCAAGTACCACTAGCTGCAAAGTATTTTTAAAGGTTTTATTTAAAAATCTAGCACACAAACAGGCATGCTGGCAGTCTGGCTGAGAGTGGTGAGAGGAGAGCCCCTTTAATATTTCCCAAAGTTAAATGAGAAGATGGACTAAAGTAACGTAAATTGTAGTTTTTACATCTATGTTTTAATAATAATCCTATCCAAAGAGAGTTTTTTTTAGCTCGTCTTCTGCCTGTCATTTGTCAGAAAGCAGTCTCCAGTGCCCTGACTAATTGTTACTGGCTAACAGCCCTGAAAACAAACTTGAGCCTGAGCATGGTCTCTCTGGACGACTGCGATTGTCTTCAGCTGACAGTGTGGAGGAGGGGTGCAGGCTGCTTTGTGTTTCCTCTGTCAACTTTACAATACCACGATGATAATAAATCAATGCCCTGGCCACTAGACACTCTCCACCTTTAACAAAGCTGTTTTTCAGACCTCTCAAAGGGAGTACCTGGCTGCTTGGAGCAGAAGCACTATTGACTACAAGTGTGTGATCTGGGTAGGAGGAAGTGACAGTAACACTGGCTGTACTGGTATTTCAGGAACTGAAGGCAAATGCACATCTAATTTAGCAAATTAGACATGATACCAAGGACAGAAAAAGGTGAAAACTCATAGTTCGAATGCAATAAGATTAATTTTAGTCCTATACTGATTTCATAAACAGGAATTTCATTAAAGACATCGGGAGAATAATCATCTCATCATCGAAAACTGAAATATTCCCATGGTATGTTTGTTTTTTATTTTACATTCCCCAAAAATAATAAAAGACCCACAACACAGTGGCTGTTGTTTATTCACATTGAAACTAAATATGCAGAATCCATCAGCAGCTTTAAATTTCACTGGAAATGTGTTTACCTTGCAATGACCACAGTGGCATTAAATGGTTTCTATTGAGTAATGCAACCTGACAACAGCACCATCCACAAAGCAACTGACATATGCAGGTCAGGTAAATGCATTAAACATGACTACAATATATTTCAGTGAATTGACAATCTGTGTCTGTGTCTTTTGTGAACATGAGATATATTAATTAACATTCAGTTTCTCCGTCTTGATGGTGGCTGCCCCTCTGATAACCCTTTATGGTATTATCCCTAGAAAACAGATGGGCTCCATAGCAACGGGCGTCATTTTTCACCATGTTCTCATAAGAAGTGCTTTCGAAGCAGGCCGTTCCTGTTTCAAGTTGACCATTGGTCCAGATCACAGTATTCTTTCTCGCTACTCACGGCCTGAGAGTACAGCCACTTTGAATGCATGAAGACACTGCAGACCTAACAGCATGAGAACATCCCATAGCCAAAAGGCCACCAGTTCATTCCCTTTGAGAGCTGACATTTGTTTCTAACGTGTCCTTGAGCAAGACAGAATCTCTACTTCACAATTCATTATTATTCAGCATGGAGACCAGCCTTAAGCTTATACCCAAACCTGAAAGACAATTCATTTTCTAGTGTGCATCTGCCCTGTTGGCTTTGCCAACAAATTGGGACATTTAAGAGCCCATCAGTGTGCCCAAGGTTGTACATATTAGCATGCAGAAATCAATGCCAATAAAGTGAACTGGACATTAGAATTAGGCCAACTAAATTTACATTGTGCTCCATAATGAACTTACTCAACTGAACTGACATTATCATACCTGCCAACAACAGGCTGTGAAAAAGAGAGACTCATAATCATGAGTTTATATCACGTGATTGAATTACTTGTTGTGTTTTTGTTACCTTAGGGTCTGTGTCCACATAGCATTTTTTTCTGAGCACCAGCGTCTATTAGCGTCTGCTGTTTTTTGTGTGACCGCTCTCAGCGCTTAGAGATGAAAATCTCTGAACTTTTATAATCAACCAATCATAATAAGATTAGACCAGACTCATTTTCGTCTGGAAAGATTTTTCGGCTTTTTTTTTCATTGTAGGTTCTCCTAAATGCTTGGAAGGGGAGTTTGAGTTGAGGGTTTTCAGTTGGTTGCAATCTGCAACTTCACTGCTAGATGCCAGTAAATACTCAACAGGACCAATCAGGTCCTTATGGTCTCTCACTGAACAGGGCTGGCTTTAAAAAAAAATCACATTTTCATTTGAATGATCATATATTGTTTGATAAAAGGTGGGTGACAGGGACCAAAATTAACACCTGCCAAGAGTCAAATGTGGGTAGGTCTTCCGTTTAGTGAGTAAATGTTTGAGACTGTCCCCTGACGGGTAAATGTTTGTACCAAAACAGCTATTAACAGTTATTGAGCATGTAATCAGCTGAAATTAGTATCCGGTAGAGATCATGTTCTTTTTATCACTACGAGTTAAATTGTGATTGTGTGAAGTTTATTCATCCAAGTTTATAAAACGTTCTTCTGGTAATAGTTCCCTCACTCTTGGGAGTATATGAAGTGCAATTTCTACAGACAGAGGAGGCCTCATATCCATTCATGTTTCATATCTTGTCTTGCACAAATCTCCATCCCAAATGGATTGAGGGCGTTTTATATTTAAAACTGATCTGACGCATGTGTAATGATATAAAAACAGAAAGATGCATTCTGTGAGGGAAAAAAAGCAATACCAGTGGCAATATTGGTGGCTATAAAGCTGGCTGACTCATTGCTCTTACTCCTACCTACAGCTCAACGTGCATGCATTTCCACCGTCATCATTCAATGTTGAATAGTTGGCGCAGACTGCATTCACACCGGGAGGTTTCAAGATATTGTCTGGAAATAACTGACATAAGGCAACACGCTGTCTGTGAGGGTAACCGAAAGGTGACAGCAGCTTTTAACGGTCATTTAACAGAGGCTAATGTCAGTGTCAGTAACCTCAGACCTTACAAGATTTTAAATTGAAAATTGATTCTGAATTGAATCGGACACCAAAGAATACAAATTTCCTCAAATTATGTAATCACGTGATTGATTGCCAAATTGTTGACTTCTAATATAAACTTAATCATAAACTTAATCATTTTTTCCTAACAGACATTGATTTGTCAATGATTTTGCCATGCTGTGCCTGTGAATTCTTCAGTTATGAATGTTTTGTAAGTTTACAGTAAAATTTACCTCTGACCTCTGATCAACAAATGCTAATCAGTTCATTCTGGAGTCCAACTGGATGTTTGAGCAATGTTTAAAGACATTTCTTCAAGGCATTCCTGAGATATCACGTTCATGACAATGGGACAGGCAGAGGGACGGACAAATTGAAATGTTATGCCTCTGGCCACACCTATCTTCAGTTTAATATCAAGAGACCAAAACAGCGCTTCAGCTTGTGTGTTAAAAGCCTCCGAGGTGCAACGAGCCCCGGCATTGTTTGTTGACAGCAAGCAGTGTCTGGGGAGCAGAGCTAAACTGACAGCAGTTTTAATGCCTGTTCAGTTATACTGCAGCCAATCACGCCGATCTTTCATTGTCTTTTTTTTTTTAAATTGATCCATTTCTCTTTTTCTAAAGGAAACAAACACACACAGCCTAAATGTGGAGGGTCAGTGTTTGCAGCTATTGTGTACTGGACTATAGAAAACATAAACAAGATGATGCAAAGTGAGGATGAGCAGTGTTTCCCTCAAGTCTTAAGATTAAAAGAAACTGAAAAGGAATTAAATCTCTACTTAGAAAAATAGATAATGCGTCACAAAATTAGTTTTCACAAAACCCATACAAAAAAAATAAAAATAAAATGTTGACTTATGTCACTACAATTAAAAGTCAACTCATGGCTGTCTCCTTTTATCTATTTATTATCAAATACTGGTCAAATACACTTCCCCTGTAGTGCTTGTGTAACAAGGAGTATGGAATGACATACTGAAGTCATAGCCCTTCGTCAGCACTGACTGATGAGGTTTACAGAGCGATGTACTGTTAGCTTAACCATTGCTCACATCTCTCCCCCATCCTTTAAAGTGCATGTAATACAACACAAAGCTCTGAAGAACAGGTAGATAGACTCTGCAAGAGACATCCAATTAATCAAAGTGCGCTATTTCATGGACTTTTAATCCTGCCAGTACCATGATTAAAAATTAAAAATTAAAAAAAAAAGCCTGCTTTATTTTGTTACATGTTGAGAATCTGATTAATTTCATCAATCAAGAGAACAAGTTATACTGTAACTGCATTATTCTGAACTTGCAATAACATGTAATTGCTTGAAATTTGATCATTTCTAATGCTCGTTACTGTGGTTGCAATACAACCTTCACAAGAAAAATGTCAATACTTAATCAAGGCACCTGGTCACCAAGCACAAACATGTCAACACGTATAAGGTGATATTTATAATCTGCTCTGCTGCTAAATTTTAAACAACCAAACCATGCTAGCTCAGCTATAGTGAAATTCTACAGAGAAGCTACCAGGTATGCTAAAAGCAAAGTGCTCTGAATGTAGTCTAACTGTTTAGAGCTTAGCTTGTAACATCAACAGTGAGATATGATTTGGTTTATAGTGATTCTGCTGTTGTAAACATTACTGGCACTGCTCTTGAAATAATTTAAAAAAAATCTAATTTAATTCCTGCTCAAAATCAATACTTTATTAAGTAATATATTTTCAAAAAGCAATTATCTCTAACTGAAAAATCTTAAGGAGTATTGAAAGAACCAAACCCAAGTATCAATAAAAGTATCCATTAAAAATCTTAATGATATCCCTAATAAATGTCTGTGTTTTCCTCGACCCATGTTACAAAGAACTGTGAAACAGGTCAGTAACTGCATGAAAATTAAAAGTCTTGTGAAGCTGTTTTCCTTAAAAAGCCTTTTGCCACGTTAAAAAAAACACATCTAGTGACTTAATATCCCCAAGGACACATGTTACCGGGTGCAGGATATGCAACATTTCCTCATCAGCCACTGCCATCTCAGTGCTTTTCAATATCTGCCAAGGGCTTGTATTGGAGCGTGGGCAAACAAACTGACTGAGTTGACAGGCATTGAGAAGTCACTGAACATGAATAACTCATCAACACCACAGACACTTTTGCCGATTCATCAATGGAAAATCTATCGTGTAGACAAGCTTCCTCTGTTCCAAATTTTAGCAAAATAAGAATGTCAGTACATACGTTTTCACTGACACCAAAAAGACACATGTAAAAATGATAAACATTTATAATTTACTATTGGATGGACCAGTTCAGACATGCAACAGCACAGTGAGAGACGGAATGTATAGCCTACTGTATGTGATGATCTTAACATCAATATTAAGACACCGGCTGAGAAATGCATTTCAATGCAAAACAGTGGTTCACACGTTTTAACGGTATGCATAAGAAAACAGATTCATCACAACCTGAAATCATTTGTATTCTTCTACAGAGATAAATCTGAACTGTTGTGGTCTCATTTAGAGCATTTCCAGGAAATTCTAAGGAAAAGAAAAGAAAAAAAAAACAGCAGAAAAGTGAAAGATTTAACCGAGGATTTAATGATTCAGTATCCAAACACAATAGGGGAGATTTCAGAATTGTGTGACTGAGCTTAACTTACAATGAATTATCCTAACATGCAGCACTTCAATAACCCTCTGATATTCACAATCTCTTTATGCAGGCAGGGTTCAGGTATTGGCAGTAAGAAGCAAATAGGAGGCATGACTTTTTGCCATGTCATTACCACAGCCAGCCAAGCACAGATTAATAACACAGGTTACACTTTGTACTTAACTATGAAATAATAACATCATCAATCATTGCTCCAGTTGGTCGCCTGAGAGTTTGAGCGTATGTGCAGATCGCATGGAGGTAGATCAGAGATGGTTCGTGGTTATTTATGAGTGGGGGTTTGGTGTACATTCAGCACAAATCACAGGTCATTTGAAAATCCTCGTCACGTTAATTAAATAGACTAAAAAACTTGAATACCTATGTCTTGCCACAGCTTTGGTTTATGTAACTACCCTAATTATCAAAGTAATGCACCTACCTTCATACTGAACATATTAACTGTCAGCAAGCAATCATTGCTCCAGTTAGGACTGTTAGGACGTTTTAATTTATATAGTTAGCTATCTGTATCTTTAGAGAGCTAATTTATCTTTAGTGAACAACAAAGCCGATTTAACTTGTGGTGAGTTTAGACACTTGCGAGGGGAAAGAGTTTACCGTTTCAATGAGGAGGGCCAGGACATGCGGGGTTTTCTCAGCCCGGGTCGCAGTTTCTCCAGAGTCCGGTTGCGGCACAGGTAGCGCTCGGTGTCGGAGTTGAAGCGCTGTTTGATCCGTATGTGAGTCCTGGGCTGCCGCCACAGATGCTTGGGCGGCTTGGCGAGCCCTGCTCCCTCTCTGCTCAGCGTGGTACACTCCATCGTGTCGCTAAGTTGTTGTTGAGCACTTGTTTTCTGCTTGTTTTTGAACGTTGATATTTGAAGACGGACCAGAGAGGAAGCTGCTGTGGAAACCTCGCGCGTCAAACCCTTTTAACTGACAGAGAGCAGCGCGCGCGGCATTATGGTGCTCTGCTGTCCACGAGCCAGAGTGCTGAACGAGTCTCTCTCTCTCTCTCTCTCTCTCTCTCTCTTTTACTCTTTAGGTCTCTCTCTCTCTCTCTCCCTCTGTCTCTCCTCACTTCCTCCTCTCACATTCAGACAGTTTTCTTCCAGCTCTTTCCATCTGCCCGTGTGTGTCTCTCTCTCTGCCAATCATCAGGGTATGTCATCTGCTAGCTCTTTGTAATGTCTTTCCTCTGGCAGGACAGTGGACAACAATTGTGATATTCTACAAGTCTTGCAGCTGTCAGTGTTCATGTTAGGGGGATATGTTTGCTGGTTCTGGATCCTCAAATGTAAGGACGTGGAAAGAGTACTGCAAATCCGTACTCAAGTACACAAGTACACGCCGCGACAGACGGGATTAAAATGAAGTTATTATTTTTTCTTATTCAGTTTATTATTCTAATTATGTGGCGTTTACTTTATCTGTTCTTTTGACTCCTAATGTAGCCCTCTCTGGTTTTGCATCAAACACAGATCATGTCAGTGATCAAAACACGGTTGACGGTCAATATTTAAAAAACAATAAATATATAAAACAGTAGAAACTGTCTGTCCTGTACTTGTGTCCAGAAGTACATTTTTCATCGAAGCTTGCGGGCTAGTTTATTCCCTTTAAAGTTGTGTACTATGCCATATAATGAGCCCCTCTTGAATGCAGCATATTTGGATTCAGTGATGTGGAGTGCACCTCTCTATGGTCATACTGACTTTGTGTAGCCACTGGAGGCTGTGATCGAGGTCATTTTAACATTTCTGTCACGCTTTGAAATGCAGATTGTGAACAAAGCTTGATTATTAATAAAATTATGCGAAAATGTCAATAATCATTAGTTGCAGCCCCAACTGTAACATCTGCACATAAACAGTGTACAAATGACAGCTTTTTAAAAAGACTGGGTTATTATTCGATTACGGCAACATTCAGTCATCATGACGAATGGTTTAATATTCTGTACGGCTTTAACAGGCTACTATAAGTTTAAATGAACTGGTAGCCTACAGCTCTTTCATTGCTTCATGGGAGACTTGGCTACATGTCGTACATTCAAATATGTTCAGCCTTATTAGCATGACAGTAAAGCAACATAGTTCAAATTATTGGCTTCCATCATAAATGTCATGCAGAGCACACACACACACACACACAATTTCTAAATATAAAAACACACTCACACCTCTGTTACTGCAATTACCAGAGACTATGCAAAGAGAACAGGGCTTTCATTATCACCTGAAACCACAAAATATATTCAAGCCTGTGTGTTTGTGTGTGTGTGTGTGTGTGTGTGTGTGTGTGTGTGTGTGTGTGTGTGTGTGTGTGTGTGTGTGTGCGTGTGTGTGTACCGGTCTTTCTAAAGCAGCGATGTGAGGTTTCCATGTTTAGGAAACATCTCTGTGTCTTCAGC
>OMLP01017625.1:0-39817 GCA_900302685.1 Spondyliosoma cantharus | reverse complement strand
CGTGTGTGTGTGTGTGTGTGTGTGTGTGTGTGTGTGTGTGTGCGTGTGTGTGTGCAGCGCTGTTCTCAGCTGTCACTCAGAGAGCTTTGGTGTCTCAGCTGGAGTCAACCCGACACTGACACTCACAAGAAAGAGACTCGGAGCTAATGAGCACAGGTAACATTTCCAGCTAATCTTAGAGAGAAGGAGGGGAAGCAAAGGCAAGGAAGGAAGGAAGGAAGAAAAGTCAGGAAGTGTAACGACTGGGTTTTCAACCATTTCATTTATTTTCCATCACACTGACGCATATCTTAAAAAATGCATCCCTGAGCAGGATACACATCAGTAGCCTTCATGACACAGAACAACAGATCAAAACCAAAACACACCAGAACAGCAAAATAAAAAAAAAAATCTATCCGTATCAGAAAAAATATGCTGCATGAATTTCAGGAGGCAATAAAACATGATTCTCTTTTCTGTAATGACTGTTTAATCTCCATAATATGTTTGATATATAGGCTATACCAACATGCGCTACTACACATTGTGATGCAAGCAAACAACAAAGGAAGGAAGAAAGATCATCTATACTCCCCCCCCCCAAAATGCCATCTGTACTCAAAAACTGTCTTTCCAACGAGAATTTTCACGGCACATATTGTTAGTCAACAACAGCAACAACAACAACAACAACTCCCTAAAAAACATCTATCCTTATTCAGGAAAAAATATGCTGCATGAATTTCAAAAAGCAGCATTGAAAAAGGCATCAATCACATGAGATCAACTTTGGAGGGTTCCTCTCTCAAATAATGCAGGACTAGTAGCAACAGTCAGCAGTGTTATAACAGCAGAAAGACCAACAGCAAGAGTGTTTAATCTGCATAGTATTAAATGTAGGCCACACCAGCCTGTGCTACCAAACACACAGAAGCAATAAAGAAAGAAAGAAAGAAAGAAGGAGAAGTGTTTGTGTGTTACTGACCGGTGCTCATCATGACTGGCCAGTGCTCGGCTGTACAACACCTCCAGTCGGTCCAGCGGCAGAGCGTGTGCTGTAGATGACCGGCGGTTGTCACATGGGTGGTCCTGACACGAGTGTCTCCTCCACAGAGGAGGCAGCATCAGTGTTCCAGAGAAACGCCGCCGCACCGCCTGCCGAACTGCAGGCACAGACTCCCGACGATCCTGCACCCAGAGAGACGGGGGAGACAGAACATAAAGTCCAGAGTGTCAACGGCTTCAGTTTAAAGCTAAAATTACAACTTCTCATCATCAAAACGCTCACATTTTCCACAAGTCTCTTGTTTGCACACAAAAGAAAACCTTGATATTACACAACATGATAAGTGCACAGGTGTGCCACTCTAAAATAAACGGTTTCATGTTGAATCAATACCTCTTTTCATTACACATCACTTGTAATGAAAATTGAAAGTTCAAACGAGGTCACCCTGGTGCACATGCTGTTTTTACGCTACTCAGTTGGCAGTCAGAGGAACAGGTAAAAGCAGTCAGAAAAGAGGCATCTGGGGAAGAGTCGAAAGCCAACGTCAGGGATTCTCCTCCATCCTCTAGCACCTCCAAACCAAAAACTGACCGCTCCAACCACGGCCCCCGGGGGACACGATCCTGCTGTAACCATGACAAATCTATCAGTAATAGCCAACCATGCAGACGTCTGTTGAGTAGACAACAGTTGTACTTAAATGTAATTGGGCAATTTATGGCTGCATTGAAGTTGCAGCTTGCCTCAGATGTTGCCAAAACAACTGTTAACAAAACTAGTACCCTGCTGTCGATGCAGCGTATCAAACTGAGGCCGTAGTAGTCGACAGTAGTAGGAACAAACTCTGAATAAGGTTTTATTGAGATCATAAAATAAAGAGTAAAAAAAACTGTTAGGGTTGATCTACATAACACTTTTTGCTATGGTTATAGCACACCTTATATGCCACCTAAATTATTATTTCAGGGTTCAATTCTGTCTCTCAGTATAATGTCAAACAATTCAGCAGCATACGATGGTCCCCTGACATTTACTTTACTGCCAAAATGAGGTCTTAAGATTTTAGTTTTGCTCATGCTCTTTCACCACTTTGATACACAATGCATATGAACTGTACATCTTACAACTTGACGCTCATCATTGCTGATGTATTTAATATAATTTGGATGCACAATGTCCCAACTAAATATGTTGCGCACTCTGTCATTTCAATTGAGTGACTCTGTTAATGAAACATTAGAAATGAGACCTGAGGAAATTATGATTCATCATCTAATCAGTGACAATTACCACATGCTTGCAAACATCACCGCTGATGCATGAACATATTAATATCGAATATAATGTAATAATCCAAATGAGATTCAGAAGAGCCCTGCCATGACAAACTAATAATTTCACCGTCTCAATTAAGAACAGTTCAACAAATAACTCACTGAATCAATAATGAATCCTCACATATCAGTCCGGGGATACATGGCATCTGTCTCAACTGCCCTGAGGGTGCTGCAGGCGAAGCACAAACACTTTTCACATCTGACACCAAGTAAGTAGTTTGTTTGTCTTCCTCCCTGACCGTTATATTGGATTTCTTTTTTTTTCTTTTTTTTTTTTTTTTTTGCATTTTCTCTCTGCTCATCAGTTTAACACCCACTGAGGCCCTTTAATGGATAGCAGCAATGAAAAACATCAGGAAGAGAGACAGCAGTGTGTGTGTGTGTGTGTGTGTGTGTGTGTGTGTGTGTTTGCACATGTGCGTGTGTGTGTCCATGGGTAAAAAGTATTTAAACCGAGAGGACTTCGCCCCATTAAAAAGGTGTGTAATGCGATCGAGGCAGCCACAAAAACACATAAACCAAAAAATCCATGCCCATTTCGGCTGAGCCTCGGGCAGCTCTCAGCCTCTGTTTCTCTGTAATTTGTGCTTCAGCTGACATCCCTGGTGGTTCAAAAAGAAGTGTTGAATATCGACCTGCCCCCATAGAAGCTACAACACCAGGTATCATTTTCCTGCTCTGTGCTGCCAGGCGTCAAAACTCAAACATGACATGACAGGCCTGCTGTGATCTCAGGCTACAATACACACCGGTCATCTCAGACACGCGTTGTCTCTATTCTTATTCAATATCGATTGACTTTTGTTGTTTTCTCCCAGTCAGTCCAAATGTTTTAAGAAGTGCATTGTACACAAATCTCCACCAAATGTCTCAAAGAGGTTTTTGAGTATTTTATTGATAATCAACAGCTCACTCACAAATTGCCAATTTCCAAACTTTCAATTTTTCTAAGGTTTTGGAGACCGTGGTTGTGCAATAAAATGTTTGAAAAGTTCCAGTCAGGTTTTAAACTGCCCTCCTAAAAGGTAATTAAAATCTCAAATTTTATTTTACAATGCTTAATAAAAAGAAGATTGAGCAGCCATCAATAGATTTAGATTTAGATTTTTAGATTTAGGGCACTTAGCAGACACTTTTGTCCAAAGCGACTTACGGTAATTCATACATACATTCATACACTGATGGTGGTAGCTGTAATGCAAGGTGCCGACCAGCACATGAGGAGCAGTTTGGGCTTTAGTATCTTGCCCAAGGACACTTCGGCATGCGGAACAGGGGAATTGAACTAGTGACCTTCTGATAACAAGACGCTGGCTCTACCCCTGAGCCACAGCCACCCCAATATTTCCAGTATTGGACTATGGAGACACTGTTTATTCTCAGTATTGAAGCCATTGTATGCTATCTATCATAGTGCACCATGTTTTACTGCAGGTGCTGGGTTTCAAACACACCACTGTGTTCTGTATAGCACTGTTGGTTGGCCGTCTCTGGGTCAGCGGAGGAAGCAACACAATATACTTTTTATCTATAACCACTAATTGGTAAACCGCTCATGTACCAGAAGAATCTTTTTGTCAACTGACAACCTCAGAATCCAACTGGACTTCAGGCTCAGTGGGTCCTCCGTGGTAAAATAACGGGTAAATAAAGTAGATAAATAAAATGCTGACGGAGCCAGCACGATTTTAATTATTTAAGATGTAAGTGTTGCTTTTGATGCATTAGATCATGCCATTTTAATTAACCATCCTGAAACCTGGGTGGCCATCAGAGGCTCTGCTTGCGGTAACTTAATGTTCCGCTGCTGTTTTCTAAGCACACACTGATCTGATGTTTTCTCTAAAGTTGACATTTTGCAGGTTTGAATTATTCACCTGACAACAGCCTAATATAACTTCACTAACAACAGCACTGTGCTGGTTTGCCTCAACTTCTCGTCGTCTTTTTTTCGCTGAATGACACATTTTCTTCCAGAGAGGCAGCAGCTGTCTGTGTTATCACCTGTCTAACCTCCTGCCATGCAACACACAGCGAGTGAGAATGAGATGGAGGCAGTGCGACTGGTGCGTGATCAGATGGGGACTGCGGCAGGACTCGTCCTCGTCACGTTTCTCCATCAATCAACAGCGCGGCGCCGCTCGTGACTCACATGGAGCGGCAGCACACAGCGGGAGTCAAACCCATAACCTCAGCTCTGTCTGTGCAATCTGTAATCTGTAATCTGTAATCTGTAATCTGTAATACACTGCAACGGCAAATTAACAGAGAAACGGCTGATCATCACTCAGCTCAGTACAGGTGAACAGCTTGTTTCAATATTCATAGGAGAGTTCTGATCTGATAAATCTTTTCTGTCTGCTGATACAGCCTCTCCATCTCCCTCTCGGTCTCACCTTTGCTAATCAGTTGATTAGCCTGTTGTGTAAATGTTTCGATTGCCCTCGACTGCAGTTAATCAAAGCTCCTCTGTCACTGAACAGGCCCTTCACCCCTTCCACTAATCATCTTTTGCAGATAAACACAGATAATGGTTTTCATAATTCAGCCTTTTATGCTCAGAATAAACAACTTGATGGTGCTCAGGAGAGCGGAGTGCCTAACATTTAGGATCTGTATGTTTTGTTTGCGCCAGGCGTCCTGCCCAAATACAAAGGGAACTCAACCTCAATCACAAGTGGACAGCTCTAAGTCCAGGTGTGAGCAGCCTTAAAATGCATTGAGGACGCATCTGAGAGTCGATCACTAAGACCACATGCTAAGGTGGTCTGGAACATATGTGACAAATTCAAACTTCTTCTCCGTTTTGTAAATCCGGCAATAAATGCAATATATTGGGTTGTTTCTCTCCTTGTAAAAAGTGGCAGTTTACCGACCTGTCTGCTTCCATGTCTAAAGTGTGTCTTACCTCCCAACATTTAGCATCATTTACGCAAGTTTATGATAGAAGACAACATTTTATTGACGGCAAACATGTAAAACTCACAAATATAGTAAACAGCAACTTCTTTGACGCCTGTGGAGAAAGCCCCCCAGGTAGAGTCAGGAGAAACTTAATCAACTTTGTGAAACTCTATCTACAACAAATTCTAAACTATTTGGGCTTTCCTCTAAATTCAGCAAATGTTATGCATGAAGATCCTCCTTCCTTTGTGTGAAAAAACCTAACAACTGTTTGTTCCAGTGATGTACCCGTTTATTCATATATAGAGTCCAGTCACAAGTGGTCACTCAACCAAATGCAAAAAGCCTTACTGTGGCTGCAGGAACTCCAAGATCTTATTCTGAGGTTTAACGTCACGGTACCACAATCCACTGGGCTGCCATCTGCCCCCTACAACATGTACGCACTCATCTATACACTTGCATTACCTACAGGTACACCTATGCTTATTCACAAAGACATTACACACAGAAAGTACAGAATTACTCCACTGCAGACATACTTATCCTTGCACAAACAGGTACGCACAGGGACAAGCTCTGACTCCTTGATGATGCAATGACAGGTCATAAGAGCTTTTCATCACCAAACACTGATCCTCCATGAGAGCAATCAAAGCTGCCACTGTTTCCTAAATGTAGAAAATTAATATGAATTCATCATAATGTCGACGGGAACAGTGCTGGATCAACCTTCCCACGGCGTGAGTGATGTGAGTGAGTGTTTCACAGCCAGATGAAGCCTGTTCCTGCCGAGCTGAAACCATTCACCTGAGCGTATAATGACAACCGGGGGTGAAAAGATTATGATTATCATCGGTCCATAAATAGAGCCCAGCTGCCATCAACCCTCTCCTTCTCAATCCGCGTCCACATCTTCATGTAGGAGTATGTGTGCCACAATTAAATACTGTGGGCACAAATACACGGAGCGCTTTCCTGAAAGCAGGAACTGAACTCAATAAATTAAACTTATGGAGCAACCATTGCCTTTTATTGCCATGGGTTAGGGTTTATTACTCCCTTCATTTTAACACGAATATCTGTACTTTCTACTCTTACTTCAGTTTTAATGCATTTGAGGGGAATCATCCCAAAATGTTGGTACTTGACGTCCTGGGAATGAGACTCGACAATCAACTATCTTTGTGGTGCGTTCACTCACAGCTCGGACGAATCCTACTGATTCTACCTTTAGGTTAATAGTCTTCCAATTATATTAATATGATGTAAGGTTCAGTCAGCTTGACACAGAAATGGCTGGTCGAAAATCTCCTTCAGAGAGATACTTTTTACTTTGATACTTTGGGTACATTTCAGAGCCTGTACTGTTCTTTATTTCTTTTACTTGAGTAAAGACTGTGCACACTTTTGCCACCTCTGTTAAGGGTGAGAAACTTGAAAAACAGCATTTCTCAAATTGTGGTTGAGTGAGTAGATTTTGTAGAATATCACATCTCAAACCGTCTGTGACTTTGAGCGACCCCAAGGCATCAGCAATGTAGTTGACTGTATTGTAACCGTTTTTGCAACACTGCCTGTGTAACATTAGTACGGACGTATTACAATTGATTTCCAAAGCGATCAGTGCAGGTAAAAGTTATTTGAGGTAAAGATTAAATTCATCATCATCAATATGCCCTTGAAAATGCATTTACATCCCAGTTGCCACATCCATCTGGAAAATACTTAAAAACAGTCTCTGAAGAAAGCTTGGAGAATAATTAAAAGCCATTTTAAAACACCTCTCGCAGTCACTCACTGTGAGGTGTTGATGCATTTGTGTGTGTGTGTGTGTGTGTGTGTGTGTGTGTGTGCGTGTGTGTGTGCGTGTCCCCTGTGTCTTTATTATCTCCGAACAAAGCCTTGAAATGAAGGTAAAACTTTAACAGGCGACTCAGACCTCATCACAACGTGACGCACAGCTGCAGAGTCACACTGAGGTCGGATCTCACGTAGGACTTATCGCTAATGTAATCCATGGACTTTATAAGGAAGGTTGGAGGTGTGTGTGTGTGTGTGTGTGTGTGTGTGTGTGTGTGTGGGTGTGAGAGGGTAAAGCCATGAATGCTATTTACCTCAAGCCAAGACATTGACGCTGGTTAGTTGATGCAGCAGCTGAAACAAAGACAAAGAGAAATGGTTTTAAAACAACATTCATCACTCTTAGTACCAGGGATGTGATGATAATGTCAGCCTGTCATCCGCACAAAATTAACATTTCTGTCAACACGACTGGCCTTTAAGATGATGCCTACATCACGACCAGGGTAGGCATAATAATATGTTCATTCTACCACACAGGGAGACTTCATGTTCTCTGTAATTAGGTGGAAAAAGACATGTTCATATATCAGTTTGACAGAGAAATGAGTTGGAAATTGTTTGCGTATTTGAATATCGGCAAAAATTATATTGTGCATCCCAATTTAGTAGTCCAGTTTTGTCAGAAGACATTATTAAAAGTCAATCATTATGAACTATACTCAAAGAATATTTTCTGCTTTGAGGGGGAATAAGAGAGACAATTTGATATGGAAAGATGAACAGAAAGTTTCTGTTATTGCTCACTGCCGAATGAATCATCCACCACTTCACTATCTGCAGACACTTCTGACATTCAAAAGTAATTTTCCTGAGAAAACCAAACTCATTTTAAACCTTTACTTCAAGTAATGGTTCGAACATAAGAAAAAACATACAAAGTAAGTGGTCCAGAATGAAGAATTCAGGTCCCTAATACAGTGGGCAACAAACACTAAACATTAACAATGACTCATCTATAAATTATTCACATGACTCATCAAAACCACCTGCTATTATACCTACTATGTGCTCCGTGATGGCTGAAGGATCAGTGAGTACGACATCATAACATAGTCGAAAGCCTCCAGCCAGAGAAGCTCACGATAAAGCACTTTTATTGCTCCGATGAAGTGATTTGTTTATTTTCAAGTCACGCATGCAGAGCTGCAGCAGTGAAACAAAGTTTAATGCAATAAACAGAAATTATTACACAAACACGACAGCACGGACAAAACGTGTCGTGTCTGTGACATGGACATTCTTAAGTGTTTCATGTGAGGGGATATAATGGAGCTTAAAAATGGTGAATGGACTGCATTCAAACCGGGCTTTTAACCTGATATCAGCACAAAGTGGTTCATAATACAGTCGGGGACATGGCGAGACTCTAGACTCCACTTTGGTGAATATTTGAGGCTATTCGAGTATTTTTTAGACTAATTTCAGGCTGATAAACAAATAAACAATCCCTTATTTTCCCCACTAGGATTTAATTCCTGGTCAGCACAGTTGATGTCCAGACAAAACTATGGTTGAGGCGAGCTGTGGTACGAAACGTTATCATGCTGTGTACTGTCTAAGATATTGAATTCTAACGTACAGTATGAAGATGGTCCAAATCCGAGCAGAGGAGACGATATCCTGACTTTTAGTTCTTACTGTCAAGTTTCAAAAAACACTGAATCCTACACTTCCCATAAGATAACTCAATGTGCTTGCATTAGATGGCCCTGGATCCAAAACACCAATTGCTCTGAAACTCCACTGTTTCTGTTTCTGTAGTCTAAAGCCCGAATCGAGACATCCATGCTACATCCGAGCCATGGAGGTACTCTTGAAACGTAACCAAAACTTTTCCAAATCACCTCGTATCTGTTGGGTTGACGCATGAAAACGTCACCGGATATTTGTGCTGTATCGCAGCTCTCAAAAGATTTTCTACTCTGCCATCCAAATCTGACTTTATTTCTGTCAATTACAGCCCACGGCAGCTGGAGGGGGACACGCTGCAACACAGACCTGTGTGTGATGAGTCAGTTTTATCAGCAGTAATTCCTGTAGTTAGTCAGCAGAAGTCGAAAGCCATGGATTATTAAACTCCCTTTAGGCCACAATAGGCCGTTCAATCCATGGCTCAGTTCTTATTTTCCCATTAACACGATAAAACAAAACATTGGAAACCATCACAACAAATGTTTTATTCATGCTCAGCGTCCTCGACTATTTCAATTTATCAGACATCTTCAGATTAGCACTGCTCTCTGTGCCACTTGCCAGTTTGTGATTGATTTTAATGCAGCTGCGACTAATCAAGATGCTTTTACATAGCTTCACTCTTTAACCCTATGCTGTCCTCATTCCTCAACATTAAAGCCGCAACTAATGATCATTATCAATCTCACTATTAATGAATCTGCTGAGTTTTTCTCAATTATTCGGTTGACGACTCAGTTTTCATGTCAGTCTTGGACTACGTTGATGTCACTTAGAGGTACACATCCTCTTCTCTTAAACTTCTCAACTCTGTCTATCACTCTGCTTTGAGATTTATGATAGCTGATGTTTACTCTGCACATCATTGTATTTTACATGATAAGGTTTAGTCGTCTTACCTCAAAGGAAGACTTGATACTCACTGGTATCTTTTTAACTGCAAAGCCCTGATAATGACCGGCAGGTTAATCAAAAATAATAGTGTGCTATTTAGCTGTGGTAAATTGTTTTAACATGTCATGTATTTGGGCTATTCTTATTTGACTTCCAATTATGTTATCTTATCTATGTAATTATCTGGCATAACTGCAAAGTTTTAATGGTTTTATCATTGAATGTTATTTTGACTTTCTTTTTTTTTTTTTTTTTTAATATCCAACATTTTTATGCTTTGGCTTGTTTGCAATAACATCTGTAAAAATGCTTTTTATTATTTTATTATTTTTTTTATAATGTCCTATAACCCTAAACTAATATACATTTCAGTTTATTGTAATTTGCAACACATATATGATAAAATCTTCACATTTAAGACGCTAAAACTAGCAAATGTTTGCGCCTAAAAAACATCATCAACACAGTTACCCATACATTTTCTGTTGACTGCTTGATTTATTGTCTGATCATTCAAAGTTTTAGTCTTAAACCTTCAGTGTTCAACGTTCCTGCCCTTTGGTCTCAGATATCTTCTATTGAGCTGTTGCCATATTTTAGTCCCTGCTTACCTTCAGGTGTCTTCATCTTGGCTGCTTATCACATTTCTTTTTTGCATTTCTTCTACTGGCAGCAGCTAAACCCTTCAGTCTCCTGGTTTATTCCCAGATGCATCAGTTTTTTTAAAGACGATCTGACATTTTCGTTGTTTTCTTACACGACCAGCAGTCAGTATAATGTCTATACTATACTAGTATACTATACATGTCTCTGCTGCAAGTCACTTTCCTGCGGCTTCTTTCAGAAAAACATGTGTAAACGACAGCCTGTGCTGCTCACCAACCCCACCAGTAAACAAGACCTGCTGTTCACAAACTGGAGGCAGATCCAAGCCGGCACACTGCAGGCTTCTCATATTTGAAATGTAAAAGGGATTTGAGGTTTATGTGTACAATCATACAAATGAACGTGACAGGGAAAGTACAGAAAACACACTGCATCCAGGCCACAACAGTGAATTTGCACAAATGATTTATATCTAACAGGCGAAAACACAATCTGTCTCTTTATTGGCTCTACCAGCAGATTTTTACCTCTGCCAAAGAATCTGTGTTCATTTGTGTTTTCTGTTTGAGTCAGAACAATATCTCAGATTCTTGTTGATAGATGTCAATGAGATTGAATGTCAATTTAGGCCTTGAGCAGAGGAAACAACCAAGAATGTTCCAGGTGCAGATCCAGGTATTTTCAAAGTATTTCTCAACATTACCACAAAAGGCACATTTGAAAGCATTCGCTTTTTTCTACTGAGCTTCACTGAATCACAAAAAGTAATTATGGTCTGCCCCTGCTGTATTTGAAAGGATGATAAACCATTTTCCCAGAGGACATTTTGAAAAGTCAGAGTAGGAATAAAGAATATTAATAGAATTTATGACGGCTGAATTCCAATTAGCTGCTTCACTGTCACACTGTCACGACTCAGAGCCCAGCGTACATGCTGCTCACATCACATCAGAGCAAAGAAGAGCACTGAAGGCTTTTCGTGATGCCAAACATGTTGCTGCTCTGTCTGGCTCTGCTGGTGGTAGCACTCCCCTACTGTTGACCTGATTGGTGGAAGTCAGCCCTTCACAGTTGGCGAAGTTGAGTAGAGAGAGTAACATCACCGCACGGAACATTTTTTTCAGAGCAATGGCTGATCGTGGAGCCTCTTAATAGCTTCTAGAAGTTAACTGCAAATACTAGTGGCCCAGGACTGTAAATCATTCGATCAATAAATCATGTATTAACAACAAAATTCCAAACGTCACACTTCTGTCTCTCTGTGTTCATGCATATAGAGTGCCCGCTCAGAACTTCCTGGAACTATCAGAAGTCTCCACGAATCACGTGATGATGGGCATTTTGAACTTCTGTTGTCGCGACTCTCTCTACTCAGTCGCTCTGGTGATAGACAGAGAGGAGCTAAATAAGCAAGTTAAGTTTATTTCATATAGCACCTTTCACAGAACACGGTCACAAGGCGCCTAACAGACAAAATCGACATCAAAACCATAAATAACAGCAAAAAGGAGAAAAAAACAAAGCAAATAAAAGCATACAGGTTACGACACTAGGTAGCAGCAGGTGAGACAAATGCCAAGATGGGTCGTCCATTCACCTGCCAAGTGTTTTTTGAAAGTGCCTGCCCTTTTCCAAACAGTCTCTAGCTGCACCTTTCGAGATGTTCTGTGTACCAAACCATCTGGCACGTCAGGTGAGTCATGACTCACTGGGACAAACGGGGAATAGACGTCACGGAGGAAAATGAGCTCTCGTTGCAATGTATTGTTGTTCAGTTACAGGGGTAGAAACTCTAGCAAAGGAAGGAAACAAAAAATCTTTCCAAAGTAAAGTGACAGTCAGCTCCACTACTCAAAATGAGTTAAGGATATTGGGATATTTACATTGGTTGACCATGACTATAAATAAATGAAAAAAATAAATCACTCATTATCCAGCGGCTTATTTAGCCCCCTCACAAACATTTTTGCTCATTCACAGCTTCCACTATATAGTGTGAGTTTTGAGTTTGAGCCCTCATTCGAGTTAAAGCCCCACGACTGAGATGAAGCACTTCCACAGGCAAACAAAACCATTTTTCATTACTCAGATACACCTGACTTTCCATCAGTGACACCACTGAAGCAACGAAAAGGCTATACTGTTGGGCAAAATATATGTAGCCATATCCCAATATCAAAATCTAATTTTTAAGTTGTGTACATAGTGGCCAGAAATTTACCTTCACATTCCAACTCTGCTCATCCGAACGGCAGACGAAGGTTTAGGAAGCCGTTAACAAAGCAAACCATCAGCATTTTGAGATTCTGTAACAAGACTTCCTTTATATCACCAAGGAATATTGTCTATCTGTACCATAGCACAGAAACACAGCACCTTCCGAGAATGCAGATGTCTGTTTTGATCCTATCAGTTTATATTGTGGCCGCAAGTTTGAATAATTTCCGTTTTGCTTCTGAGATGTCATGTTTTGTCCGTGTGGCCTGGCAGACGGGTCTAAATACTAAAACACAGTCACCAGTCTCAGTTAGCATTGCTCTGGAGGAGAAACCATTCAGAGCCGCAGATGAAATGCTAATGCAAATTTCAAAATTCTTCAATTTGTGAAACAAGCACTGTGTGTAATTTCAAAATGTACCCAGAACCCGAAAGTAAATCTATTATCAATCAAAAGTAAATCAATCTATTTAAGCTGCCATCTTGAGCTTCTGCACGGAACAGATCTGTAAGCTCTAGGATTGGATGTTTCTTGCCAAAATCAAACTCATGAGTCATAGTTATATTCTTCCCCAAAACTTTTTGTCAGAGGACGAGACATTTTCTTACATAGTTTTTCATCTTTTGGCCGATCCAAGGGAAAGACATTTTCCAAATGTGAGTCAAGAAAAATATCTTTCACTGGCGAAGAATAATGGGACTTTAACAAGTCAAAATGTCTGCAAGAAAAAAAGGCTTCTTACTGAAATATAGCATTGAATGACAGAGGTCTGGTTGTAACTAGAGAATATGAAGTCTGCTCGCTGTGTGGGTGCAGTCTTCATTTCTTTTGCTTGAAAGAAAAAAGAAGCTCAGCCTGGAAACCCTCTGACGTGCTCCACTACTCCCCTCTTTCATCGCAGCTCTCCCCAATTTCAAGAGGCCCTTTTGACAGCGTCAGCCACATATTTGAAATTTTGGTCAGCTTCTTTGTCAGACAATGGTTCACTCCTCAGAGTAATGACAGCCTGCCTTTTCTTTGTCGTGAGCTGACATCCAGCTCCAAAGACGAAGAGTTTGGTTGTTCCACTGAGGAGCGCGTGTTCTTCTCCTGCAATGACAACTTATAACATCTGCTGCGAGACAAAGGTCTATTTAAGGGGCTAACTGGCAAGCTCTCAATTACTAATCAGATACGAGTCTCTTGATTAGTGCCGGGCAGGTGCATTAGGAAGGTCAACCACTTATGTCTTCATGAAAAAAACATGCAAACAGAACTCAGCAGAAAAACAAATAAACAGATTATTGTCTGTCAAAGCTGTTTTTGGTGATACAAATCTGGATTCTTTACAATGAATTAAAAGTTCAAAAGCATTTCTGTGTTCTCTGACAAATATTTCACATTTCGGAGCAGTGACAGCGAGTTTAACAGCGAAAATGCAAACACTTTAGTACATAACATCTCATGCGGCAATAAAAAGTGTGTGTTGTGTGAGGTGAGCTGGCACAGCAGAGTTTGTAATGATTAACTCTCTCGGCAGCGGTGTCCTTGTCTTGAGCTCGAACCGTCATAAAGTGAACACTCGAGGGGTCTTGTGATGCCGCCGCGGTGATGTGGATAGGAGTGTTAAAACTTAAGCTGATAAGAGTCCGTGCAACGTTCAAGAGCTTCAGTACAAAAGAGATACCCACTGAGGGGAAATATGATTCACACCCCCAAACCGCCCAGTAACTAATACCCCTTTTCCACGAGCCAAGAATCACACTAAGACCGCTAAGACGGGGCTTGTGAGTGCAGCTGGAATGTGTAAACTCTACATTTATACCCTGGTCAATTGACTCTGCGGTAGACCCCGGTTTTATCACCTCGGCTCGGCTCAGCGTTGATCTAATCGTAAGACTCGGTGAACGTGCTAAATTCTGCTGCGCGAAGTGATGACGCATTATCAACATCGTAGCAGTCGTTTTCACCTTTATTCAGTTGACCTGCACTCAACAGAAGTCTTTGAGAGTACGCATGAGGATCCGTCTTTTCTTTTTTTCTTTTTTTTTTAAAGCTCCCTCAGCTTTTAAATCAGCTACTGTAGTTGCTTGTGAAGATCGCAGACCTGCCATTCAAACACCCGCCTGCAGCGAGCGCCCATGGTTTTTCCGAGCAAATGATCAGAAGTAGAAGAAAAGATCGGAAGTTCGAAATACAGTCTCGGAAATTCCGTCTTGCAATGGTAGGCATCATCTGTGTCCACAACAATGCCTGATGTGACGAGTAGGAGCGATCAGCACTGAATAATCTGAATCTGCTAGCCAAAGTTTTCAAATAAATGAAGTGGAGTGGAAGTATTTCGTAGCAGGAAATAGAATAGAATAGAATAGAATAGAATGCCTTTATTGTCACTGTACACATAAGATAATAAGATTAGAGAAGCCAACTCCAGTAACAGTACAAAACAGTGTAAAGAATAAACAACATATACAATATAACATAGGACATAAATAATAACAGTAATACTGAAGCAAAGTACCTCACAATTGTACATAAGTACAGTACTTGAGTAAATTGTAGTTAGTTACATTCCATCACTGGTTAATCCTCGACTTTGGGACTAAGATTTTTTTTTTCCTGTAAATGTGTATCGGTTCCAATTATCGGTTATCAGTCTCCTGGATTTAAAAACGGTCAACCCCTATACATGTGTAGTACTTTATATTAGTATTATAGTTTCTACTCCTCTACATTTGTCTGACAGTTTTAGATACTGCTTACTTTAAGGATTATAATTTTTAATTCCCTTCCTGTCCAGTGAAAACCCATGTATATCTCCAAATGTGGTGATTCTGTATTGAAATTGTGTTAAACCGAAGACTTTCTTTATGGGTTCTATGGGAAATCCTCCTACTTTTTATGATGAATAAACTTGTTAAAACCTTCCCGGATTAGCTGGAAAATGCATCGACACTAAACCGAAAACAGGCCGTTTGTCTGACAGCAAGAAAATCTTTAAGGTTTAGGATTTGTGACAGCGATTCTACAAACATATGATCATTTTACAAAAGATGATGAGACCTCAGAAAGTGACTGCTCCTGGCCAGCAATTACTTCATCTTATTTTGTTTTATCTTTATTGTCTACAATACAACAAGCGGCAGAGCTCATTTAAAACTAACTGCACCAGAGTTAGCTAGCAGCTGATTTGCATCTGTGGTCCCTAGTCTGGTACACTTCATAAATCCCTCTTAAACCACAACTTGTTGTTTTTACCTTCCGATTAGATTAAATCAAACTCTGCTCTCATTGCACCAAGCACAAGCCATGAGAAAACAAAATGAAGTGTAGCCCCTAACCAGAAATGCAACAAGCAATGAAATTCAGACAAATTTACATAATTATGGATATATATAAACATAAATATCTGTATTTTTTTTTTACTTTGTTTAGCTTAGTTTAACTCACATGTTGGTTTCCAGCACAAACAATGACGTGAAGTGTTTTTCCCTCTCTGCTGCAGAATAATCTCTTCCTTCTGTTCTCGAGTTTCAAACCAGCAACTCTGCATTTTTTTAAACACAGACACAGAAATGAGAAAACAACTCGACAGCAAAAAGTCTCAACCACAGCTAAACAGAAAAAAGTACTGCTGCTGTGACTAACTTGAAAACTGAAGAAAAGGGTCTGAATTCTAGTCACCTGTCAATAAAAGCCCTTTTCTTCTCTTCACCAGTGATTTCAGAGGAAGTGACAAGACAAATGCTTCTCTTTCTGGCAAATTACCAGTGAGTCATGCAGACAGACAAAAGCAGATTTAGGAACTGGCTCTGCGAATATTTGCAGATCACACAGCTTCAGATGGTGATGGATGATAAGAGCAGCCGCAGCAGCAGCAGCAGCAGCAGGAGGAGGAGGAGGAGGAGGAGGAGGAGGAGGAAGAGGAGGAAGAGGAGGAGGCGGATCAGTGCTGGAGCAGTACGCCATCTTACGGACACAGTGAGGATGTCTGCTTTTCTGTGTTTAGTGTTAAAGTGATGACACTGAGGGATTTCCAAAGTTTCCCACGACAGAGCAACAGGTCCGACCATGACTGCGAGAGGCTCTGTGCACAATTATGTGACGTGTCTGTAGGTGTGACAGTGAAAATGTAGTTTTCAGTAATACATCTCACTACTGACGTCAAGGATCACAGCCTTTGAATACTGTCACGATACACAACATACATCTCAATGTTGTGATCTGTCACTTCATAAATGCTCAGACTGGGTGATAAAATCAAATATCAAAGTCTTATTTACCAAATATGTCAGTATCAATACTGCAACAATACTGGTAAATTCACCAGATATTGACAAAAGGAGATTCAGACAAAATGTCTGCATATTTTTCTTTTTCTTTTTTGTTCTCAAATCTCATTAATTTAGACGAGAGCTACACCCAACAATATTCTGAGATAAAAAAACATTTATTTCCTCTTTTTCATCGTGTTGCTGATATTAATCCACAAAGAGACTGAATGATGTCTGAGTGCTTCATTCAGCACTTTTGAGTAAGGCAGCTAACAGAAGCAATGGACCAGTATTGACAGGATACTGGAACTTCTAAAAACAAATTAAAATGCCAGATTGGCCAAGGATTGCTGCTTCACAACCACAGGAATAAACAAACAGGAGTTCTTTGGATCCAAGGTACATTTAATGAAACCAAAAAACAGACCAAAGAACCAAAAAAATACCGAAGCACACTCATTTGCGAACATTAAAAATCCTTTCATAAATGACTTATTTATGAAGCAAAGTCAGGTATACCTCTGATTTTTAGTTTCACAGGAATTTCTTACTTTAACACAATAGCTTGGAAAACATTTGATATTCAATACTGTGTTCCAACCACAATTCATTTGATAACTTTGGTTTCCATCAGAGCCAAAGTAGTAGATTTTATTACTAGTGTAATTTATTTTATCAGCAGCTAGATAAAAAAAACACTGATTCCAATAATCAGAAAAATGCTGAATATCAGAGCCAATAATGAGTCAACCCATTGTATACAGTGCATATACACATGTAAATATAATGTATAATTCGCTTGTATTTGTATTTTTGATACTTAACTTAAATATCAGATACGTTACAACTTTAACTCAAGTACTCACTTCAGCTTTCATCTACCAAAGTAATATTTTAACACGCTATCTTTGCTTTTTCTCAAGAATGACTTTTGGGACACTGATTGATATTTCTTATCTTGAAATATTCAGAATTCAGAATCAGACGCTTATTACTACGTCGACCCTTCCAGACTAAACAGCAGTTCAAGCAAAACCAACTATGTGCGATGGTTAGATTAAATTAAGAACCAGACGAAAGAAAAACAAAAACTTTATTTTTCCTTCTCTTTTCTTTCCCCTCCTATCAGAACATGTGTGTGTGGGAAATTAAATAAACAAAAGAAATACATCAATTGTGATTGTTTGATGAGATAAGTTTTAGCTGAAAAAAAAAAAAAGATTCAGCCATGCCAAACAGTTTGTGTGTGTGTGTGTGTGTGTGTGTGCGTGTGTGTGTGGCTTATAGGGGCCAGAATGAAGGAAGCAGATATGGAGGAAGGAAGGAGATAAAGACAGGAGGAGGGAATGCATAAATATTTTGGGGAAAAACATTCCATGTTAGTTTGCTCATCACAAAGCAGTATGATTCCAGCAGCTCAGCTCAGCGCGCGCACACACACATAACAACACAACTGTGACTGGAAACTATTGCAAATGACACCACTGGTTTATCACCGATCTTATGATAATCACCACAGAAGACACTAAACCACATAAAGCCAAGTCTGTGTCGGAGTTTAACGGATGACAAACTATGACAAACTTCCATAGAAAGGTTTCATGTTTACAAGGGGAATCGTGGAATTGTGAAAGAAAAGGCGTCACCAAAGCACCATTATATCCAATGAGGACATCAAAGGGGTTCGATATTTATTAATAAAGATTATATCACTCGAAAATCTCTGTTGGGTATCACAGAAAAGCTTTGTCTCCATGTGTGCATTCTATAGGGATAGTACAAGACTCCCTTTGAAAAACAGTCATTTCATTTTTCAGAAGCAAACAGTTTCCTTAACTTTTTTTTTTTATAAGAAACACGTGGATATTAAAGACATCAGCTGACCATCTGAGCGCATCTGCCACGGTATCACAGTCTTGAAGAAAAGTTATTGACGCCTAGAAAAGTCCTTCTCACTCACCGCAGCCGTCTTCTCCCGTGGAGATCTCGTTTTCTTCTTGCAAGAACAAGCCGCTGAACCTGTTGAGTCGGTCAGGTATCGCTGCCGCACTTATCACTCTGGTCCATTTTTATTGCTGCAGGTTAGTTTCTTGGTTAGACTTCAAACTCTGAAACATGCAGCGCTGCACGGCCAGCCGTCACTGTGACGTCGACCACCGGACCACGTGACAGGAAGTGTAGCTGTGGGACGTAAACAACTTCGCTACAGTCACCACGAGCTCTGCAGAGGAGAGGCTCTCTCACACGCCTACTTCTGTTTGTTTGTTTGCTTATCTACCCTTTATTTAGGTCACACAAGCTTATCTGAAGTTAGGCTACTCATAACTGTTTACTTCATTGTAAATTGTTCACTGTTACTCAGCAGTCTTGACCTTTTGTTTGATATTCATGGCCTCATGTGACACCTTTTTCTCCATCTCCGCCCCCACCTGTACTTAGGTACAGATGTGCTGTAAACTAAATGTACTCAGAGTGTAAAAAGTTAAGGTCACATTATGCAGAATTTTGACAATTACACGGTATACATTACTGACGTGTTTATGTGTAAGCAACATTTTAAAGGTGCAATATACGTACAAAGTGGCCTCCTGCCAAATTCATACTAAAAGCAAATAGGAGGTGGCATTTAAATAGTGTGAATGCAGCTGCCATCAGCTCAGTTAGCTTTGCAGCTAGCGGTCTGGACCGGGAGCTTGGAGAATGTTGGTGTTTATGTCATTAGCACAGGAGCTTTTGGGCCAGGATAGGCTAGCTGGTTAGCATGCTAACTTCTGTAGATATCTCTGCAACACTATACACTGACATCATAATGCCATAGTTGCTGTTTCTTCACATTCTGTTGATAATATCAATTTTATTTCTTTTAATTTAACTTAAATTCTTACCGTGCAATATGTAAGAATTTAAGTTACATTTTAATATGAAATTTAGTTAAAATAATGAACTGTTAGTTGGTAACCTGCGAGGCTGTTAAAATGTCTGGGGCAAATATGGACTTGTTTAACTAACTAAACTCGCTTCAGCTCCACCCATGCTCCACCTCTTTGCCCGTTATTGCAGAGTTCGGTCCTGCCAAGATGGCGATGGCCATTACTGCCCATATCGAGCGTCATTGTGGCACTTCCGACAGCGACGGGTGACATCATGGGGGCTCTGACGGCTACTTGTACAGTCCATGGTGCTAACCAGCTAGCCCCCTTTTTCCCGGTGCTCCGTGCTCCCAGTCCAGACTGTTAGCTGCACAGCTAATTGAGCTAACTAGATGACAGCAGCTACAGTTAGCAGCAGTTAACCGTTAAACTGATGATATGCTACACCACTATTTGTTTTAAGGATGAATTTGACAGGTGACCTATTCTATTGCATCTTTAGTGTTTAATATTATTTAGTTAGTGAGACTAAACTGTATAAATTTCATCATTTATCTTTGTACAGTTTTTACAAGATAGATTATGTATTATACATTATACCTTTTTTATACGTAGGATAAAGGCAAGAGCTTGACTAGCCATTTACTTGTTGGCAGCTTAATTTATTCATAATGAAAGGGATTCATTTTGTTAAATTATATTTTTTTTAATATATTATATATTTTTATTTTTATTTCCACTGTGTACTTTCCTTCCAGGAACATAACATTTTATTTTATTGCCAAAAGGTTACAACACAGTAGAACAAAATCTGCCCTTATGTCTAATTTGAAAATATACTTTGCAACCATCAACGATAGCAACGTCCAACTTCTGCTTTTCTCACTCAATCAGACAGACAGACTGACTCAGAAGAAAGCGTTACCTCACACTCACACTGATGTTACTCAAATGAGTTTTACTTATGTTATCACTGGAAAGTTGTCTCGGTAGCGTTGTCACACACAGATAGTAAGACCGCAGTAGCACTGTCATCTAATAGCTCTGACCTTTTTTGGGTAATGATCAACATCAGACCCTGCTGACATCATGGTTATCTCAGATGTTATCGGGGGAAACTTGACATGTTAAAGTGTAGGTGACAAGACAAAAGACAGCAGGCTTTGGAAGAGGAGGGGTCTCCCTAACAAAACATTAACCAGTCCAACAAGAAGTGACATGGAAAAGCAAAATAAACAAAATGAAAAAGTTTTGGGTACATTCATTTTATTTTATTGAAAACATTGCAATTTAAAAACATGGATTTGCAGCAAGCGAGTGCAAACATGTTGCACTACTGCAAAGATTACTTCAGTTTCAATACTCTATTCTTGATGTGAAGAAGGCTTTGTGACGTCACAGTCATCACCACAGAGAGCTGTTCTGTAGGTTGAATGTTAAGAAAATTAAAATAAATGAACAAGAACAGCTTGGCCACACAGATTCAGATGAGGACTGTATGTGTTGACATTGTCAAGAGATGTTCAGACTTCAGAGTGGAAACTATTTTGTCTTTGAGCTCTTTTCCTCTGATGCCGTTCATTTAAAGGTAGGGAAAATCACATACCATTATTATGACATTGATCTGCAACTGAAAGGATGATAGATGGTTCATATTTCAAGGTAAAACAACATATTTGCCGACCCGTTAGCATTCTACCACACATTAACATTTGATTACATCCAATGTTTTTCATTTCCAGGCTCAAATAAAAATGTCGTAGATGTGTGTTGATAGAGTTATTTTATGCCTTTCCTAACGTGTAGTGTTACACTGTAATGGTAATGTTTGCTGGGAAGTGGCAAAATGTGAACATTAGCTGTCGTC
Organism: Spondyliosoma cantharus; assembly: GCA_900302685.1. Taxonomy (NCBI): domain Eukaryota; kingdom Metazoa; phylum Chordata; class Actinopteri; order Spariformes; family Sparidae; genus Spondyliosoma; species Spondyliosoma cantharus. Next base: position 18,319 of record OMLP01017625.1, on the reverse strand, counting down.
TAAGAGAAGCTTATTGGTTATCCAATCTTGTTATACATTGAAATATGACTCAGTGTCCCTCCAGATTTTCACTATCCACTGTTTTTTCAGTTGCAATTGCAATTTGATTGTAACTGATTGCCAACCTTTAGCAAATAGGACTTCTAACCTGGAGCAGCATAACATTTTCTATTATTTGAGTTTCCCACCCTGAGCATGCCGTCAGGGCAAAATGGCAGTTATGTTAACGTGGTCTTTAAGATAGTACGCGTTCAACAAGGGGTGAATATGCCTGCCAATATCTGTTCATTCACAGATTAGACAAAATTGAACTCAAGGAATGAGTTTACGTCTGAAATCTGAAAACTGCTTGAAGGACTGCAGGCCAGGAAGGACATTTTTATACATCATATATGACAATAAATAACATAAATTATACTTCACACATACTTGTGCAAACTATTTGCCCCAAAAAAGCATTTGTACATGCAGATAACACAGGAACACATCTTACTGTGCGGTGCCAATAACACAAACCCTCCAGATATGATGGAAACTCAACATGTGCTGTACCCTTAGACCATCACTTGTTACATGTAAGAGTGCAATTGTAAGTGCTAACAAGGAAACATTATATTAAAATTTGTACTTTTTAGGCTGATTCTCTTTTAGTGCAACAGTTGATTAAGCTTCAGAAACTAAATCTACAGAATTAAAAGTAGCCACATGAGCCGAGGCAGAAATACTCCAGTGTCATCGACAAAAGTGCTGTGTAAAGAAATAAGAGCCTGAGAGAAATAACGTTAAACTTTTCTTTTTCTTTCTTCTTTCTTCTTTCTTCTTCTTCGCTGCTGGTGTGGACAGTATTTCTGTGATTTTTCTGTCCAGAAACATCAGATTTGTACAGCACATTCTTCCTGGACTTCAGTGTCTGATGAAGTCTCCTCTGTCACTTGGAGTACTGGGCGAACGGAGAATCCTCGTTCACTTTGCCCTGGAGGGAAAAAACACACAAAAAAAACGCGACAGCAAAGGGTTAGAGGAAACAGAACACATAAAACTCAAACCAATGTGGTGTTAAAACATCTGTATTGGATGACTGGTGTTACAAGCCTGCAGGGCTAAACTCAAAAGTTATTCAGCACAAATGTTCAGTGAGTCTGCAGAGCTGTGTGCTGATTTACATTAAACTAATTCTTTTCTTCACTGAAGGTCATCATCATTTCCTGTTTCCTGATTTATTCTCTGCCTCGTAACCTCTCTGCAACGCAGTGGTTCAAATCTTAAGCCAAGTTTGAAATGATGGAAGAAGTGATTGAATTAAAAAAGAGATATTTCTATTTTATTTTCAATATGCTGTCATTATATCACAGTTGCAAAGCTGAAACAGGAAATGACCTTCGAAGTGTCACAAAGTCTTCCTCAGTCCTCGGTCCCCTCCTCAAGCTCCTGCTCACATCAACAGCATCCTCCATCACTGAGCTCCAGAGAGCTCAGTAAGATATGATTTGAGAAACAAATCAGAATTTTGTCCAGTTTGAACACAGCCTAACGTTTGTAGTCTCCCTCTAGTCAGATGTATTTCTTTTCAAGTCGCCTTTACCTGCCTGTCTGCTTGCCTGTGGGTTTACTTTGCATGTTCACAGCTGCAATAAACCCCTGAACCCCTGCTGGGTACTTCCCCTGTTTCCTTGACAGAAATAGTGTCTAGACAGAAGCGTTAATGACTGAGCGGTGGGTGTCAAACAATATTGCTGACCACGCCTTTTATTTTTTTCCAAGAACTCTGAAATGACTTGAATTCTAATCAATGGCACATTTTAGGTTTCGCTAAATGTACCAGTAAATGTTACCCAGACCACATATAGCACAAAAAATGTTGCATGTGCATGTCAAAAACTGCCATAGAAATTCTACATATTAATATTATTTTCAACTTTCACCGGGTAACATTTTTCAACCAATATCAGTCCTGATAAAAACGACCAAATTTATTTATTTTCAATATTTAAACCCTTTAAATACCAGTTTGTTTACATGATGCCACTGTTTTTTTAAATAGATTTAAAAAAAAACACAAAAATCATTATTTTCCATATACTTACTATCTAGTAATTTCACGGTAGTTTTTGACATGGAAAAGTTTTTGTACTAAATGTGGTCTTTTATCAGTTGCATGAAGGTTTAGTTGTATTATAAGGCAAAGCCCCCTATGGGCTTAAATACAGAAAACAATCTAATTAAGAAATACAGTTTTAATGGGTTTTAATGGTTTAATGGTAATATATACAACAGTTTTGGCTGTCTGTGATGTACACAATGTATTATAGACATATTATGAGCTGAAGTTGACATTTAAAAGACAAAAAAATGTGTGCATTATGCATTAATACAGCCAAAAGAAAGTTAACTAAAGTTGAAAATATAGGGTTTAATATCTCTGATGAAATGTTGTGTTTTTGCGCCACAGGGCCACTGCAGGTTGACAAACAACCAGCTGCCAGAAGCTGCTGGTCACCACCAGAAACCTGGTGTTTATGTTGATTCTGATGTTAATTTAGTGAATATCAAAATGTAGTACAGTGTGATGATGTTTGGTTTTGTTAGGAACAAACTCTGCACGCAGGGAAAAGATTTTCACTGACTGACACGGTTGCCTTTTAAAGTACAGTCCTGTGACTTTTTAAACCTGGAGGTTATCTGCTAATCATCACCTGCTCAGTTTGCTAAATCAGCTGTTTATGTGTTTGGACCCCTATGTTGTTGGCCCATTAGTGTGTACGTTCTGCTGTGTATGTTCATATGCAGTACACTCTGTCCTAATCCAACACAGAGCCACAAGCGCTCTTTACAGCCGCTACAGTAATGTGCCAATAAAGATTTACAGATAGCCGGTAACAATAGACACATTCTATAGTGCTGCTGGCAATAAATTTCAAGGTGGAGACCTGATGATTGGTTACAATTTCACCTGAAATGACATCTAAAGAATCCTGGTTGTTGAGGGTGTGTGAATACCAGCTGACGCACTGATGGAAATGATAAGCATTAGTTGTGAAATTCTCACCACACATTGTTACTGTTTCTGGAACTGAGAATTTTTCTCATCTGACGATTCAGTTAGGCTTCCTGTTGGTGTAAAAAGAAAAAAAAAGAGAGCAGCAAACCACTGCACTCACTGAGAGAAGGAAGAAAATGACAGTCACATTTTGTAATCATAATCTGTTCTCCAGTGTTGCCCCCTGCTGGTGGAAATATCAGGCACAGGCAGCAGAGTGACACAGTAATCTTGTCATGTTGTTACTTTGTGAGCTTCTTGGTTTGTTACATTTAACTTGTTACCTGCGACCTTTTCTTGGAGTTCATATGTGCATGACTTATTCAAATATATTTAAGTGTTTTAGAGGTTTTAGAGGTTCGTGTCTACAAGAATTTTGAATTTTGGAAACAAAACTAGTCTACAGCCAAAAGCTAAGCATGGCTGAAAACAAAATTAATAGCCTTTTTCACTCTCATCCGAAAAGTTAATGCACCAAATCTGGTAAAGATTGGATCACATTTGAATTAGAAAGAATAAAATCAGATTCAAATCTCTTAAAACACCAGGTTCTTTTTATTTTTTCCTAACTCACCAACGGCAGGTCTTCAAGCCTCTCAAAGTTGGACCTCGGTGATCTGAAACATTTCACGGTCATAACCACCAGCACGAGGGCGACGACGATACAGAAGATGCAAAGAACGGCCACGAGGCCGGGGTTTGCCACCAAGTCACCTTTTCCCCAGTCATGTGAAGAGCCTGAGGGTGAGACAAAAAAAGACTAACCTTCTTAACTACTCAATAAACTGGAGAAACTACAGCACAGATCTTCACTTCCCAGAGACCCAAACAGTGTTGCTTGTATAAAGTCTTTTGATTTGTCTGTGGTCATCAATCTTTTCTTTTAACTGTAGCACAGACGAGTAAAACACTCCGAAGAGCCAGTCTGTTGCGTGAGCTCCGCTTACCCTCTCTGGAGGACCAACCACTGATGGGTGGATTTAAATAAATGGTGGTAAACAGTGACTCAACAGATATTTATTCAAAGGAAAAACTTCAATTTCAATTATTTCCACCTTACATTTGCAGATTCAATGTTTAGATGCATTGGCAGTACTTTGTTGTTCTTTGCCTGAGCGATGATGTAGCCTGACTAATTTGAGTCTACAATTGGCTCTCACTATGTGGTATCTAACTTTTTACTGTTTTGTATTCACAATCATTGAATTTATCTTCCAATATGTTTTTCACAGTTTTACAATTTCTTACAGTTCCAGGATCAAAGGTCAACCGCTGCCTTCCACCTTTACTGAAAGGGTGCATTGCTTGCTGCATAGCTGTGAACCTACATGCATGGTGAGTGCAGAATATTACATTATTTACTCTTTAGATGGTACACAGAAAAGACACCTTTTTTTGGAGTCTGTTGGGGACCATTTTGAAGCTCTTCTAACCCCCAGTGACCAAAATTTGATCTATGCAGCTTTGAGGTCATTTGCGGATGTTTCAGGATTTTAGCGGTGTAGAATCTTAACATGAAATCATTGTGCACTCATTCAGATGAAAGAAAACACTCCAACCCTCTGCTTGAGCTTGTACTCTGACCTGGGCTGGTTGTGTTAACAGTGGTGTTTGTGTTGACGTTTGGTGATTCTGATCCGGCTGGGACTGTCGCTCCATGGGAAACTGTCTCGTTGGACGTCTGGTTGGTCGTTTGTGGAGGAGCGCTGGGATGTGTCACGTCCGTCCTGTCGGTTGTTTGTGGGGAAGTCGAGGGGGGCGGTGACGATGATGCTCTGTCTGAGGTGACTCCAGTGGTAATCTGGTGTGCTGACGTTGGAGGTGTGCTGTTGGTGGTTGCACCAGCAGATAGACTGCCATCATTTTTCGTTGTAAGTTCCGAACTGGTTGTCTTTGCAGCTGTTGTGGTTTCCACCTGTTCAGCTGCAGAGGAAGTGGAGGAGCAAACAGCATGAAAAAAACGACGATGCACCCGCATTGACACCTGGCTAGATGCAGGGAGTGTTTGTTGGCTTCTTCAACGTGGATAACACTGCCTCCACTTTAAATTTACCTCAACTGATGACACAACATGCACAAACACAGTACTGCAGCTGGACTCACTCCAGTTCTTCCTCTCAATCGAGTCACAAACCTAAGCTTCCCAATTTTAATAACAGTGTAAAAACAGGGCAAAGGCAAACTCTGCAAAACCCTGAGGAGCAGGTGGTCGGTCCAGAGAGGGAACCACATCAGCCACAAAACTTGATCAAGAGCCTGCAAGCATTTTCTTATTATTTTAAACCAAGTTATATTGTATGATATTTTATCATAAACATTCTATCTAGTCCCCGCGACCCCATAAAAAGGGATGAAGCGGTTACGGACAATGACATGACATGACATTCTATCTTGTCTCTTCTGTATTGTCTTTCCTAAAGGGCAGTCACGAGCGCTGGTGGAAGAAGTATTCAGATGCTCTACTTAAACTTCCTTTAGTTTTGAAACTTCCACTTGAGTTGCACAATTTTTGTTTTTACCTTCATGTCTTCTTCTAAGCATGACTATTGACATTTTAGGGGAAGTATCTCTATGAGCCATTGTTGCCTTCTTACCTCTCCTGCACAATGATCTAACTTTTCAATTCACTTATATGCAGTACATGTGAGCAAATGAGATCATTTTAAATGCAAATGCACTGAAAGTATCAAAAGTACGTTATCCTCTGTGATGATGCATTTTCCGGGTAATCCATACAGAGCTTTTAAAGAGTTTATTTAAATTCAAAAGTAGGAGGTTTAACAGAAGGGGTTAAGTCCGACCTGTGGCTCTTTGCTGCATGTCATCCCTGCTCTCTCTCACCCCGATTCCTGTTATCTCTCAGTTCTGTCCTATCGATAAAAACCATGAACAGGCCAAAAAAATACATACACAAAAGGTGTCAGATGAGTGAAGTGTTGTTAAAAAAATACAATGTTTGCCTTTGAAATAAAGTGGAGAGGAAATCTAAAGTAGCATGAGACCGAAATACTCCATACTTCCACCACTGGCACTGTTGCACATTTGCATTGCTGAGATGCAGTAGGTCTGTCAGCATGAAGCAAAAAAAAGCAGAATATGGTGACAAGAACTGCTTTTATTATATGTATTTGATTTATTCAACAGCAGGAGTTACAGCTTAGAGCGCCAAACTAAACAACTTAAGTGTGTAAGCAGAGATCCTGTAGCCTGCAGCCGCACCAAGGTAAATAACCACCGACTGCTACTTCCCAGAGGATCATTCATCAACACTTAACACTGCTTTGGATGTAAAGTAAGGGCAGGTACGGTATCCTCAAATAAAAAGGATTTTAACCTGTTTCTAAAGTTGCAACGAGATCAGACGGGAAGGTGAAGAGCCACTGCAGGCAGGATGTGGAAGACTGGGGGAGAAATAGAAAGTGAAATGGGGAAAATAAACAAACTCTGCTTTCCATAGTAGTTGCTCTCCCTAGCTGTCTAACTCGAGAGCCAGTTGCTATATCTGGAGCTAAAAAACAAAACAGTTTAACTGCCATCCAGCTCAATTAAGCAGCTTCTTCTGGGTTTTTTTTAAAAATCCAAACAGACCTCGAGGTGGGACCATTTTAGCAGTTTCAGGGTCAAGAATAACTTTTTAATCTCAACTTTTAAGCATGTGTGAAAAAACCTTGAAGTTCTCATGGAAACATGTAAATTAGACCATCCACAATTCCATCTGCGGATGTGATTAAAAGCTCCATAACAGCTGCCAAAGGGATCTTAAGCTGAGGTTGTTTTGTTTAGTAATGAAGCTCATTTTCGTGTCCTCGAGGCACAGATCAGGTTGAGGGCTCAGATGAGGTTGTTGACTCTGCGGAGAGTCTAATAAAAAGTGTGTGATGTAACAATTAGTGCCCTCTGTTGACGCAGACAAACAGCTGGCTGTCAGCTGGCATTGTGTACGTGTGTGTGCATAAAAGTGTTTGCACAAGCTGCAAACGACTCAGTAGGTTTGGCTCTGGATTCAATATTTGCTTTGGTCTCCACCCAGACATGACCTTTTCCATTTACCTTCCCTTTCCTTCATACTTCACTTTAATAATCTTTATCATACAGAGCACAGAAAGACAAAATTGACTTGTCTTTTCCGGCAACACACATGAATATATTGCTTGAATATGGATATGATGTGTTCTACAAGGCTGCGTGTTGTCCAACCTTTTTCCAGCCTCAGTTATTGCTCACCATTGCTGTTTCAGGCGTTGGAACTGTTCTCCATTAAGTACAATGTTTTTTTCTTGCATATTGAGACCTATCAATATGCGACTGAGCCTCCCTCTCACTGCGGCAAGTTTCCTATTTTGCATAACTTTGCATCTTCGTGAGACTTCAACATCACATTCAGGCAAATTCTCAAACAAGTTTGACAAAAGTTTAACAGGTAAAAATCGGATATGTTGACTTACCTGTACGAAATATGACTACAAACAGGGACACGAGTACAGTGAGGTGCATCGCTGCAGGCATGTTGAGAGAGGAAAAGGCTGGTGGTCATATCGACGGCATTCAAACACACACACGTTACATCCTTGACAGCAGGATGTGTTGAGTGCCTGAGGAGGAGTGCTCTAAACGGTGGGTTGGTGCTTTTCAAATCCTTCAGGCTGGTTAGTCAGTGTTTGAACACGGCTCTGCTCTTATTCAGTGGCTCATGGGTTTGTTTTAAGTCAAACTTCAGCTCATTAAAGTGACATTCATGTCAGTTTCCACTGCTGAGTGCCCCAACCGATAATGACTTATTATTATAACTTTTACAAAGTCATACTGAAGCTCTTTCCAGCTGCACACAGTGTGATGTCCTCTTCTCTGTGCAACATGTTCATGTGTGCTTCACATCTTGCACAGTTGTATTTTTAATGTTCCTGTTAAATCTGTTCTGTATTAACTTATTCTACTCTTTTAAATTCCGTGTGAAATTTCGTTATTTGTCTTCAGTGAAGTGAATCATGTTTGGGAGCAGGGCAACGCCTTAACCTCACCTCTTACCACCTGGCGGTTCTAGTTCCACCCACTGCGCTGTCTCTGATTTCTCACCCCACCCTCCCTTTTCCTCATCCACTCACCTTCCTACCTCACCCCTACATCCCTCCTCCCCTCATCCTTTCCTTTTCACTCCTGTACATACCTCTCATTCTTTTACCAGCTCAGGTGGAGACACACCTGAGACGGATCATTTACACCTCCAGCTGGACTTGAGTACATCTTAACACGCGACGTGTTTCTACCCTTCCCAATCCTTTCAACTGTCCTCGACATCAGATACTTCCACAATTGTCTCACGTAACAAAAACTTCTCCAACCAGCAAATTAAATAAAGGCGTCGAAGTTGTTGATGCTGCGTCATTCAAGCAGAAAAGGTTCATATCTCGCTCGCGCTGACTGGCTCGTCACACCTAGCTTTTAGGCTGTCAAACACGGTACTTGTTGCAGTCTGTACCCTTGAAAGTTGCAAGTTCAGTACCCAAACCTCAACTTCGGTACCTATTTTAACCCAAAACCATAATCTTTTGTTTTAAGTGTGTTACATAAGTTACACACAGGATGCGAACAGAAAGAAAGTCCCGTGTTTGACTCATCCATCCACCCTGACCTCCTCTGTACGTCCTCCTTTGCTCCCTTCATAATTAGTACATCCCACTAGAGGTCGACCAACATAAATATTGGATATTTTAGTCAGTGAGTCTTGTGAGGACAGGCTGTCTCATCTCTGGTTGAGAAAATAGAACAGCTTGAGATGTAATAAGAGAAGGATAATGTGAGAACCTGACAGGTGTATTCGCCATGTAATATTCCCAGAACTTGTCTTAAACCTCCTCCCATGCTTGGATAAAGTGTGTCCCTCCATGGGACCCATACCTGCAATAAACAGAGTTTTGCGTCAGAGCGTCAGAGGCTGGAGGGGTTTTGAAATCTTCAAAACATAACTGACTGACTGACGAAATAAACGTCAGTCGCAGTTCAAACTCTCTACAGATGACCTTTAACTCAATCTACCTCTGATATTGGCATATGACGGTTTTCGTCTTATCTCACCCACGTCTTTAAGTCGAACCTTTGACTCCGTCTTATGTGTGTGTACGTTTGTGTCATAGAGAAACTGCTTACGAGCTAACACCCTGACAAATGTTGAGGGTGTGCACTCCCTGGTGCACGGAGGGAGGAAGGAGACAGGCTGCTTATTGCCAATAAAGTTAAAATATACCACGTACCACCTCTTGCTCATCATGTTCATTGCATTTCCTACCTCCAGCTTACCACAGACATGCAACCTTTAGGGGTAAAGAAATATAGTAGGAAAAAAATGTATGTCAATGAGGCAGTTACTCAAAATGTAACACATTGTACACATCTTGTATTTACGAATGTTTGAAACCTTTGAAGCTTAACATGATGTGGAGTAAAACAATGTGTATTAAAAACTGTAGTTGCTTTAAAACAGTGTTTTACTGCCCTCTCTGGTTAAAAATTTCAGGACTGTTTCACACACAGCATTACTGCACATGACAACACCAAGGTGAAAAGTTAAACTGCCGGAGATCAGTGTTAAGACACAAAATACCCAAGTGGCATCATAAGAACATCTCACCAAAAAACAAAAGAAAGAAAACAATGACACTGAAAAATGTGATTTCACATGATAATAATAATCGTAATAATAATGTGTAGTGATTTCTGAAAGAAGCCTCAGTGAGATGAATCACAGACTGGACAAACCACTTAAGGGATTTTGAATAGAAAGGTTTGTAACAATACCGTTTCTTAGAAAGTTTTATGTTAACCTGTGTGTCGTAGTCTTAAAGTGCCGACCTGTTAGGATAATTTACGACGGGAGTGAACCACAAAAACAACAACATGTAGGCCTAATGCTAGCTAGCATAAGTGTGCTGTCTCACACAGAAATATAAACGGCTGGTGTATAAACCAAACAGGCTGGAAAATCTATTACAACACCTATGTACATATTTATTGTCATTTAAAGTGTCCATGTTATTTACAGATTTACATGATATCATTAGGAGGACACACTAATATTTTATTCGCTGCGTGTTCAAACTTTAGCATTCTGGTGAACAATTACAAACCACTTCATGTTTTTAACTGAGCAAGATGTATACTTAGAATCAGGGTTGGGAGAGTTACTTAAAAATGTATCCCTATACAGCATCTAATTACCTGGTAAAACTGTAGTCAGTAATTTGTGAGGTCACACGTAGATGTTGGACAGGTAGGCCTGGCTCTCAGTCTCCGCTATAATAAAGAAAGTTGGCGACCTCTGCGCACTATGAGCCTCAGCACCCGCTGACCCCGCTCCGTCATTTTACGTGGCCTACCACTTCGTGGCTGAGTTGCTGTCGTTCCCAATCGCTTCCGCTTTGTATAGTGTAATACCACTGACAGTTGACTGTGGAATATTTAGGAGCGAGGAAATTTCACGACTGGACTTGTTGCACAGGTGGCATCCTAACACAGTACCATGCTGGACTTCACTGAGCTCCTGAGAACGACCCATTCTTTCACAAATGTTTATGCTACAATAATTGCATAACAGAGTTTCTGTCTAATGTATTTATAAGCTTTGGGAAAGTTCATGTCATTTCATTTTTTTTTATTGCCATTGCTTCTTTAAATTACACTGATAATAAAATTAAACAAAATAAATACAACTCATCAGAATTCTTTAAAGATCTTTACACAAGTTCTTTACACACATTAGTAAAAAATGTAAATATATACATACAATATATAGCTCCACAGATTTCTGCTTTTATGTTGGCACGAGGTGCTGTCTTCTATCATCTAAATCACACGTTAGCTGCTGTATATATATATATAAAGTACAGTACATCAAATCAAATTCTGTTCTTCAGTCTTTTAGAATCAAGGTTACAGATTGATGATTTGTATAATACAGAAAATAGATCTTATATTTAATAATAACCACAATCATGCAGTTATTTTTAAAAAGGTAGGGAATAACCTGAAGACAAGAGATTATTTGGCATGAAAATAGAGGGCAGCACTGTTCCATATATTAAGGCAAGGATAATGCAGGTTAATATACATTTAAAAACAGCAGCTGTTTACTGAAGCCGTTTCACAGCGAAAAATGACTTTTTCATGTCAAATCACGAAAGGTTTCTGGAAGAAGTCCATTAAGTGTCTTGCTGATCGTTGTGTTAATCAGCAGCAGTTAATCGTCAGCAGTCTCACTCATGCCTAGGTTGTGATAAAAGGAAAACCACCATCATCAGAGGTGTCAGCATGACAGGCAGTGAAACAGCTTTTCATCCCTGAAAGTTTTCTTTCTGGAGTGTAGCTCATTCTGACATAAACAGACAGATAAAACGAACAGAGACGCTTTAAAACTCTGCAAACATGACAGGAAAAGTGTTCCAGCACTTCAACTTAAACATCCACAACTCCTCTGAGCTCAGACAGACATGATTCAAACACGCGATAGAAACAGTTTATCAGAGGACAGACCGTCCGAATATAATTAAGAACATTCTCACATCATTTTGCAAAGGCAAAAAGCAAATTCTTCCTTCGCCTCCGTTGATCGACTTCACAGTAAACTCTGTCTCTAAGATTTCTCCTCCAGAGGTTTGGATGGTTGGAGCGCTTCCTGCTGTACATCTTCAGCACTGATGTCTGGTATCGCCGCAGTGGGGTCGACCTTATCCTGTCAACACAACAGAAATAAATGCATTTACATTTAGATTTAGGGCATTTATCAAAGCGACTTTCAGTAATTCATACACACATTCATACACTGATGGCGGTGGCTGCCATGCAAGGTGCCAACCAGCACATCAGGAGCAGTTTGGGGTTCAGTATCTTGCCCAAGGACACTTTGCTATGCAGACCAGGGGAATCTGTGTGAGGTATCCAAAACACAGTCCACACAGTCCCATGGAGTGCGGTTAAAGTGAACCTAAATCCTGTTAAATCATCACTTAATAATAAAAATAATCAAATAAAAAACAAACTCATTCTAGAAGTTCCCTTTGAACTCCTGTATGGGTGACTTACTCTGTGTTTGAGGTAGGACAGGTAGGTGTCCCACCCTAAGGTGATGAAGTTGATGTATACAACACGGAATTTGGGCGAGAGAAAGTAGAAGTTGATCATCTGAGCAGCGGGCCAGACACACCAGTCCGCCTGCAAGAAAGAATAAACAGATAAGTGTAAACAAACCAGCGAAGATTACCCAGAACAAACATCCATAAAAACTGAGATGATGGGAGGAGTTGGCTGAGCTGGCTTGGAGATCCGACACACTTTCAGCTGGCAAACAACCAAGATTTGTTTTTAAAATCTGGTGAGAGGAGAAACTGACAGCAAGTCCGGTTCAAGAATAAGTATGCTATCTGCAGTGCAGACACATGTAACATTTGAGAAGTCACTGATGACAGTAGCTGCCTGCATTATGTTTCAGAGTCGTTACTGTACATTAAGTCACGTTAACGTGACAAATAAGCATGTGAAACCTACTCACATGGAAACAGTGGTTTATACAAACGTATAGGATTTGATTTAAATTAAATTGTGGCTCGGGCCACATTTTTTTTTTTTTTTACCTAACCTGACCGAGTCTGATCCAACTTTTCCAGCGTACTGTTTTATCATATCCAAACCCAACTAAAGCCCAACACAGTTGATGAAGCATTCAGTTTGTGTTATGCCCCTTATATTGTCACTTGAGCCAAGAACTTGAAACTATGTCAGTTAACCTAGTGACCAACCTGACCCAAGCCCAGACAACAATTCTTAATGTTTGTGGTCCTTATAAGTTCAGGTTGGGTGTCCGTGCTCTGACCTACTTGAAAAACAAAAACAATACTTGCTGCTGCTATAAACACACACTGCACAAAGCATGCCTTTTCCAGGTGGAGTAACTCAAACTGTTATTCTGCCATCTAGTGACAATTTATTTTCCAATCAAGTGGTGAAATACTGTTACCAACTTTCAAACAAAATTTGACCATATGGCCTAAGTGTGGTGCCTTTACAAGACATTTGGCAGACATATCACACGTCATACCATATTAAAAGGTGTGAATCTTCCCTGGCCTCGTGGTTCGATTACGATTCAGCTGTCAGCGATTCTAATGCAAAACGATTCTTGATGCATTTCAATGAGCTATATTACTGCACGTGGCTACGTTTTCATTATTTAAATTCCCCTTTGTTCAGAACGTCCTTACAATAATCAGACTACAGCAGTCTACAAATTAAAAGCTTCATCTCTTCAAAACATAAACATTACAAGAACAAAACATTTATCTATCTATTTAATCTACAATAATATTGTTTTCACATAGCAGCTTTAGGATAAGGCATCTATTGACTCTGCTGCACACACCTCTCTCAGAGTTCAACAGCAAAGCTGACAGCGCCTCCTCAGACTTTGGCTGATTAGTTTGGCTTGCTGTAACAGTTTTTATTTATGGCTGCAGACGTTAGCTTCAGGTGAAAATGGCTAACGTGATTAGTAATTGTAGTGAGGCAGGAGTCACGCTCAGTAGGGGTCTCGTCCAGTTCATGCTTCCCGGCAAGTTCATAAAATCCGTCATGTTCCCCGAGATGTCCGTTTAAAAAATATACTCGGCTTAATGGTCACCTTCAATTCAAAGCATGGGAGCAATGTTGCAACGTAACTTCACTGTCCAGCTGAGGCCAGACAATCAACAATCAGCACAAGCTGCAGACTCTCAATTATGCTCTCTCTGCAGCAATGCAGAATTTTCCACGTCCGCATCCCGTTGCATCTTATAATCCAGGAATTTCCACACCTCTATACCATATAGTCTATGTCTTTAAAGATGAATTTGCCAAAGTTATTTATGGTTGTCATGGCATTAAACCTATGATCTGGTGATCTTTACAAATCAAGGCTCAAAAAACGAAAGTCAAATCTAATCGTGTATTTGGAGAATCATGACACTGCTAATTAGGAGGTTTTGTTTCAGTCTTCTTCTCCTGGGGCAGCAAATAACTGCACTGATGTGACCATAAAATATAAACGTTTGTGGGCACTTTTCACATTAGAACAAAACTCTGGAGTGAGACTCATTCAGCTTTCTCTTTTTGTGTTTTGTGTTTTAAATGCAACCACAGAACAGAAGCTCAGACATATGAAAAAGCTGCAAAATTAAAATCTCATCTCTGGTGGGGAACAAAGTAGAATTTGCAATGTCATGAGTGAAGGATAATGTTAGTGCTGGTGCAGGTCAGACCCTGACAGGTGTACTTGCCTTATAAAATTCCCAGAACTTGTCTTTGAACTCCTCCCATCCTTCTGATAAAGAGTGTCCCTCCATGAGACCCATTCCTGCAATAAACAGAGTTGTCTGTCAGATGTGCGTCAGTGCCACATTACATCAAAACCAACTTCAAAGAAGATCAGACGTCAAACTCTTTACAGACGACCTTTGAAATCAATCCACCTCTGATATTGACATACACCGGCTTTTGTCTTCACTCACACACGTCTTCAAGTATGACCTTTGACTCTGTCTTACGTCTGTGTACGTTTGTGTGTCATACAGAAAGTGATTATGCGCTCACACCATGACAAATATTAAGGTGTGTATGTGTGCACTGAGGGAGGACGGACACAAGCTGCTTAATGCCAATAAACTCTGAAATCCTTCTCACCTAAAAAATACCACATCCCGATGGTCGGTGAGGCGATCAGCTGGTCCACCAGAACCTTCTTGCCCACCGTCTTCATTGCTCTTCCAACATACACTCTGTCCAGCCAGCCGTACCAGTAGTGCAGCAGTGGGCCCATGGAGCAGCCCACCATAAACATGTAACCTTAAGGGGTTAAAAAGGAAGAAGGGAGAAAATATTTAAAATTTAACACACTGCACAAACATTATCCAAAATATCCTTTTCACTAAATAAATACGCTATTCTTTATTAAGAGATTCATGAATGTTTATATTTTTCTTGTAAACCTCATGATCTTACTAAAACATAATAAAAAATGAACAAAGGATTTTGCTCCTGACATTTAACAGTAGCTTATCACAAGGCTGAAAATCAATGTTGTACTGCCCTCTTTGGTTAAACATTTCAGCTCTGACTCACTCTGATTTTAATTTCACTGAGTGAGCACGCAAAGTCAGAAGGGCAGTTGGTCACGATGACAAAGCAAACCCTGACGGGGAGGGTCAGGACACTAACAAGCAGCAGATCATGTTTGTTGCACAGCTTCTTACCAGCAGGCCACAAGCTTTGTTGAAATTCTGCTCAACAAGAATCAAAGGAAAAATTTCCTACAGAAAATGGGCTTCCGCAGATGATAAGTGACAAGGATCCTGACGCTGCCATTGCAGACATCTATCATATAAAGATTTGTACCCTTTTTTAGATAAACCTTTTAGTCCATTCTCATTGAGGACCTGGTTCTGAAACAGATTCATCACCGCTGCAGATATTCTATGGAGCCAAAAAGCAAAGACAACTTATGTTCTTCTCTGTATCCTGCACATGGTCACAACAAAACCAGTACATGTGATTTAACTGAGCCAGGGGACAGTCGTTCAGTGGGTGACGCAAAGCACCGGCACCTCCAGGGTTGATTGTGCAAATCCCAGTTTTGCAGTAACAACATCCTCCCAGCTCCACAGCTTTCTCTTACCTGTTCTCTTCCAGTCTCGGACTCTGCCTGGCTCCTTGCGGGTCTCCCGGCTCTGCTGCAGAATGTCTCCAAGTGCCAGCATTCCTCCTCCACTCAGGGTGTTGGTGAGCAGCAGGTACCGGCCCTGGAACAACGGCCGCCAGGAGAACTTTATCCGCACCAGAAACTCTTTACCCGCCCGGGGAAGCATGATGTCTGGACCACAGAGAGTGCGCTGTCATCTGCAGGAGAAAAACAGCAGCTCTCTGTAGAAAATCGTTTATAACATTCTATATTATTTCATCAATGCTTTTCAGCATGTGGGCTTGAGGATGATCTAACAAATGTTTAAAGCACACAGCTTGTATTGGGTTTTTAAACAACTATAACCTCAATGACTTACGGTGATAGTGTTGAGTGATGTGGATCTTGTCTAATGTCTTATGTGCATGTGTTTGACTACTGTCTGTAAAGCAAGTTGCCCCACAGTAACATTAAAGTTTAACGCGACTCGACTGCACTTCATGGCTGCACCTCCACAGTAGATTTTTCAAGATAAACAACAAAACAAACTACAAAACAAAATACTAAAAATACACATCAACCAATCACAAGATATCCTTACAAAAATAATAGAATACAAAACCAGGGGAAGTATTTAAAACGGCCAGAAACTAAAAAAACCTTTCTCAAATAATGCTAATAAAAACTCTCTTGGCAAAAACTTAATTCATTCTCGTTTGTTGTAAAGACAGTAAATCCAGAAGACCTATTTTGTTTTCTTGTGAAGTTAATCACCCCCTCTGGTTCCCAAACTAACATTGTACAGGCCAAATAAAGACAAAAATAAATGTTTGGCCTCCGAAAAATGCCTGAATTTATACTTTATAGCACGAAACACATCATTTATTGCTTTGCAGTTGATTGCCTTTGAACTATTCAACCGGACAGTCTCTCCTGTGACATGATGATAAACGCTTTGAGGTTGATTTGTCGTCATTGGTTTTAATTTTCCAGACATGCAATGTTGCAACAGTTTAAGGGTTCAAAGTTCATCCTGTCATGCTTACGACCCGGTGCTGCTGTAAGCTAACGGCTAGCTTAGCGTCAGCGGTCAGGCTGCCTTAAACCAGGATGACCCGCTCGGCTGCCCTCACTATGCAGCCGGAGACAACTTTTTACCCTACCGTTTTATATTTGGCACAACACACGCGCTGACAATCACCTTTAATGTAAAAAATGTTACTTTGAATTGTACAATGAGCTTGCTGTCAAACGTCGCATGGAACAAACCGGTGACAGTAGAATCAGAGCCGGTGTTGTGGCTGTCAAAGTCTATTTTCCCGTCGCTATGTGATTCAGTTTTTGGCTCACTTACAACCTGTCATCTGTGCTAAAAACGATATCGAACCTTACCTGAGCACTAAACACAACCAGGGAAGCGTAACGCTGTAATTACAGGTTGGAGTCACTACCTGAGGATGAAGGACTTCAACACAGGAGCCGCTCTGCAGAGAGTAAATGAAATGTGCGAGCGCCCCCTGCCGGTCTGGAGGAGCAATGGTCAGAACAGAGCACAACAATATACAGCCGCAGCTTTTAAACTTGTGAATCAGATAATGGGGCTATCTCTCAGAACAATGTCGGAATAAAGTCTCTCCAAGAGTTATGGCTATTGTAAAGAAAAGTTTTTCAACCATGACTTACCTTAAAGTATATTAAAGATGCAGCAAGTTTCCATGATGAATGTTTTCGAATGAATGAATGTTTTCTTCAAACTATAAAAAAGGAAGGTCTCAGGAGAGTTGTACCCCTCAAACAGTGCATGCTGGGAAATCAGCCAATATGCTCATCATTTTTCTTATTTATCTTATTTGTATGAGTTGATTAAATTCTGTACATGGCATTCATCCAACTCATTTAAAGTCAAAAGACTCCGAGTTAATGGAGTGTTTATACGTTCAGATGAGGTCTGAAAATAAAACCTATAGAAATTTAAGTTTAACCAACTTCATCAAATCAATCAAATAATAAATCAAAAACTTGTATATTTAAGTTAATGGGAAAAGATTAGTTGATTCCACTGAAGTCCGTAATGACTTTTTACAGTGTAAATAAAAAAAACATAGGCCCAGTCAGGTTCATCATAGTCTATACATGAACTTCTACCTTTTTAATGTAAGGTGCACACAATGTTACCCCATTCCCAAAGAAAACAAAATACTGACTAGACAAAACTAGATAGGCTGGAAAAGGACATACTCAAACTAAACAAATAACTAGCAGCAGAAAATGCTATCAAACTCTAATAGAAATAAAACAAATGTCAAGTATAATAGCTCCTACAGGATTTATAAGTAATAAAGTAGGGATGGAACAATTATCAACAACCTAGAAAATTCATACATGTCAATCCCTATAATAAAATCTCAGCCTTTGTTTTTTGAGGTAGAGATAACATAACAGATAAGTTTCACAATTAAACTGAACCCATTTGTACTTTGTGCACATCAACAGACTAACATTACTATCATTAATATTTTGTCCTCTAATATTCCTAAATGTGCTTACTTATTAAACTGTGCAGATTTATTATAATATGAGGATTTATC
>OMLP01017622.1:0-19652 GCA_900302685.1 Spondyliosoma cantharus | reverse complement strand
TGGTCGGGGACGCGAGCACAACTCCGGCCCCGTTCTGTTGTTGACTTTGTTGTTGGCTCTGTTGTACCTGTTGCTGGTTCGGTGTCGGCGTGTTCGAGCCGTTCTGGCACGGTTTACCGTCCTTCACCAGAACTGGCACGGCTACGCGCCTCGGAGACTGCGCCTGCTGTTGGCACAGGTTACCGTCCTGTTGCTGCTGCTGCAGCTGCTGCGCTGCCTTGTCCTTGGCCTGGCGCTTCATCTTGTACCGGTGGTTCTGAAACCAAATCTTCACCTGGGTCGGTGTCAGGTGGATCATGCTGGCCAGGTGCTCCCTCTCGGGCGCCGACAGGTATTTCTGCTGCTTAAACCTCCTCTCCAGCTCGTAGACCTGAGCCTGCGAGAACAGGACGCGCCGTTTCCTCCTGGGCGCAGCGTGGAGAGCTGGCATGGATTTGGTGGCGTCCGCCATTCCTGTGAGACCCCCCATGCCGGTCATGTTCATACCTGTGGAAGGTCCCATGAATCTAGAAACTTAAAAATATACATACATATACATGCGTTCAATAAACAGAAGAGGAGAACACTGTTTCGCCTGAAGTAGTCTTTATTAATTATTAACTGCGTTAAATAAAGAAGTTGAAGCATTAGCTATAAAACATAAATAATAATAATAATAATAATAATAATAATAATAATAATAAATGTATGTATCTTGTTTTAAAATATTTACTCATGCCAAAGATAAAAAAAATTCGAAAGACTTGAAAGAATGATCTCCTTTTCAGTTTCACCATCATACATAGTAAGTTAAAATTAAAGTAAATCTTAAAATAGTGCATATTATTTACATTCATATTTCATCATTAGCCCCCAATAAATAAATGAAATAATTTAAAATAAACGATACATATTTAGCGGTGAGCGCCCCCTCCTCTTACTCCTGAAATGCCAATTAAAATGTTTACTGTCCGATGAAAAAGAAAATCAGTAAATTGTGTAAAATGGAGTAAATAACTTACTTGTTGAGTATCTGGGATCCGGGTTGGCGCTGTACCACCCTGTTGCTGCAGCACTATTCCGCATGCTTTCCTGGTACGACGGGAGGTCTCCCATGTTGCCAATGCTTCCATTGCAGTATCCCCCCATTGCGCTGTGGGAGAACTGGGAGACGGTATGCGGCATGTGGTAAGTGGTGGCCACGGTAGCGTTGTGGCCCATGGTATGTTGTTGCATGCCGGTCTGAGACACCTGAGGCTGTCGGTAGGCTCCCAGTGGAGAGGTTAGGTTCCCTGCGCCGTCCATGGCACTAAACTTCTTGTAGGTCTCCTCGATTGGACTCAAAATATCTGTCACTGAAAAAGGCGTTGTGTGCTTTGGGCTCAACGACATGATTCAGAAAGCAGGTAGATTTTTGTGTTTGAGCAGATCAACCGTGTTGTTGTATCGGCTCTCTCCTTGGTGGATGTCTACGTAAGAGAGTGCTTGTAGTGCGCCTGAGATCCTATTGATCGCCTTGGAGAAGGAGGCGAGCCCAGGGCGCTCTTAGCCCGGGTTTATTGGAGCCAGGAGCCAGGTTTACGACAAACACAGGGGGCGGAGCAAAACTCCTAAACCAGCAAACAATAGTCATTGACATTTCAGGGAAATAATTCATGAAAATACACATTGCTTTATATTAAGTTGTAAACATGAATACATCGACGCTGCATATTTATGATTTTGTCCGATGTGGCAACTATATTACAGGTGAGAATAACCCATTATGTGCTGCACATCAGCTGATCTGACCACATATGACTATTTTGCGTCAGTAGGGAATTCCACTCTTTCTAGAAACTTTGAGAGCACTTTGAACAGACATAAGGGCCACCGAGTATCATCAAAGAGGCACAATGAAGTTGTATGACCAGCTCATTTATGCTTCTTAAGCATCATTTTGCCCCAACAGAGAGGGACAAGTCCAAATAAGCTCAAAATGACAAAAAGCTGAAAAGGGAGCGGCGGTAGGGACCCGACCTGTGAGTATATATATATCAATAACATTCATGAACAGACATGGAGATACAATATTCAGGATTTAGATTATTTTTGACCAGTTTTCTTGACGCCAGTTCCTCCACAATTTTGTGGAAATAATTTAAGAGAAATCACAGAAAAAAAGAAAGGAAAAAAAAGACGAGCTGTTTCTTTAGACGTAATGCAATATGGAGACAATGCCGTAAGCCCTAAACCCTCGAGTCTGGTCATCCTGCATTAATGACACTTTGCCGTCTTGACCTGACATTGTAATCTCTGAGCAAACTGACTGGCGCCAGGGGAAGAATCAGAGGAAGGGGACACACAACAGAGGGGGTCAAAAGAGAAGAGAGCCGCTACAAATTGTAATAATGAGTTAAATATTTAATATAGCTTCCCATTAGCCTCACATGTGTCCCTTATGGATCTATACACGCCTGTAGCTCAGAAGGTAGCTGTTCTGCTTCTCACAGACGCTCATGATCACAGCATATCTGTCCTGATGTTTTTCAGCAGGCAGCGGTAGGAGCAGGTGTGCTGCGTTCACGTTATTTTCCAGACGTGTCTCAATCTTCCTTCACTGGAGGAAGGAAACACTCGTCTGCACGGAGCCACTAATGTAATTTAGCATGGCATGGCAGCAAGTAGCTGCCTACCTCCTAATTGAGCAATTGAAGATGTGACATGGTCAGCCATCAATTATAGCGACATATCAAGAACACCAATCTCCGGTTAAGTTGGCAGCCTGATTGCAATAAATCATTGTTATTATGCAGATTTCACAAGAAACCCGATGCCTGCATGGACTCCGCGGCGGATTGAACGTGAAGTGGCTGGACTTTATTGTGGTTGAGGAAAAGTAAAACAATGAGCGCATATCCCAAAGTCAGCTGGAGATGTCAGAAAGACACCGACGTGGGAAAAACACCAACCCTATAAGTAAAAGACTGTTTACCAGGATTGGTTTAACAGGTGTAAACCAGAAAAGTCAAATTCCTTTCAATGTATCAATACTAAGAAAACTATCTAATTTCTTAAAGTAAAGTAATATTTCCTACCTGTAAATAGCCCAGACTTCTGTGCGCCTTTCCATTCTTTTGGCAGCGGCAGCACGGTGTCTTTTCAGGGCGCAAAGAATAGGTAGGCCTCGGCCCAGACCTCTAACATTATGTAAATGAGACAAACCTCTCAACCTTGTGGATTACTGAGTCAGAGAGCAGGACCCTGGTCCACAGACCCTCCACATTAGGATCCCATAAAAATCTGGAGCTGGTTAGCCGCATGCAAGGCTTAGGAGAGCTTATAGTCCACATTAATATAGTTGTCAGTGTAGTTAACTTTTACATCCAGTGATTTTGATGTGGCCAAAAGCAGCTGGAGCGGGACATACGGACGCGCCAAGGAGCCGTGGAGAAGGCCCAGAAAAGGTTTGTTCCTAAATCTGACACGTTTATGGATAAATAGATAAATTTAATCGCCAGATCTTTTTGGAGCTGTTTATGATCATGGTTATTGGATAGCGCTTGCTGCTACATGTGTGCTTACCGGCGTCTGTGATACGAGGAGTCAAATATCATATAATATATTTATTTCAATGAGCCTTCACTGACCCGAAGGAGAATAGTTGGTTCCTTGGTGGCTGCATGGTGAGGAAAAAAAATATTTTATTCCCAGATTTACGCACGGGTGCGGTGTGTGACACTGCCTTGTAACTGTCTTGCTTTCACCTGTAAACACACGCTCTTCAACCAACAGACAACTACAAGCGGTGGTGTAACTTTCTCGATAATTTTACTTGGAAAATATTCCAGAAGCTTTTAATAATTTTTAAAAATGCAATTATGGTATGTAATAACTGAATGGCAAACACGTTTCCCGTTATTCTATAGGGAGCTGCTGTATGCCAGGCATTGCTCGCCACCAGTATGATCTGCTATTTTTGCAAAATCGCCCTATCCATATAAGCAGTGCGGACTTTCTATAGGAACGTTTTAACCAATTTCCCAGTATATGATGTGTAAGCGCTCATCGGATCCATTTACGTGTTGTTACCTAGAACCGAATAACTACCCATTTATTGTATCATACACACAACCTTTTTCCGATATCTCCCCTGCCCCCAACACCCCAGCACAGCACAGCACAGCACAGCACAGCAGATGGACCAAAGCGCCTGGTTTCTGAATTGCTTTTCTCCATCTCGTCCTCGCTGGTTCAATACCCTGAGAGATTTGGAGAGATGGCTGAAGGGCCAGGGTCCTGACCTGCAACCTCCAACAGACACCGGCATAAAGTGCAGAAAACATGGAGGTTTATTTAGTCGTGTAGCCCCCAAATCTCTGACTTAACTTTTTAACTGTTTTGCGCGTGAAATTTAGACAAATACCAAAAAATGGCAAGAGGTTTTCAGTTGTTTTATTGTTTTCCCTTCCTGCATCACATGAAAAAAAAAAATAATAATGCGATGTTAAAGACTGAATGATAAATAACAGTGCACCACTTTCGTAAACCAAAATATGGGTAAAGATTTCCGTGCGTAATTTACGCACGACCTGCGAACACACGTCCCCCCCCCTTTCCTTGGCATCTCAGTGCTCTAAGTGGGTTTCTACTGATTTTTTTTTTATCAGTTTAAAGAATAATGGTGCGTCTGGGATATGGTTTCTTAGAAAAATATAGACTTATTAAAAACACATTTTGGTGTGGCGCGCTTCCAAACAGTGAGATTTCGCACTAAATTGCTTCCGTTAGGACTGTAATTGTATCTCTAAATTAGTGGACAAACAGCAGTGGATTACATTTAAAGATAAGCGAAACATATGTGGAGACTTCAAATTCTTATATTATAATTATGAGAAAATCATTTCCTCATAATTAATTTGTATCACACAATTTAGAAGCGACAAAAAAAATCAGTCAAAAATATCTGTAGGTATGTTTGGCGTTTTCCCGCAGGTAATGAGACATTTTTCGCGCGTTATTACGTTAGAAAAATAATACGCCTGTTTAGTTTTCTATGAAGCAAACACGAAACCCAAACTTTGACCAGTGACACTGAAACCACCAATCTTGGAATACCCAGACAAATTAATTGTCGTCTTCACTCCAAACTTCAGATTCAAACCACATCTTTTTTGTGGCCTTCCCAGTGGCTGTATTGGTGTTGAAATTTGTGGAGAAAATTCCACACCTGCAGTCAGTGTAGTACCGTTTAGATCAAATACTTTCTCTCCTCTTAAATCGCCGAGCAGTGAGAGAGTAAAAAGCGGGCAGGTGCATATCTTTCAGCTGCACTA
Organism: Spondyliosoma cantharus; assembly: GCA_900302685.1. Classification (NCBI taxonomy): domain Eukaryota; kingdom Metazoa; phylum Chordata; class Actinopteri; order Spariformes; family Sparidae; genus Spondyliosoma; species Spondyliosoma cantharus. Next base: position 14,358 of record OMLP01017622.1, on the reverse strand, counting down.
CTTGAAACGGTGCGGTTCCTCAGCTAAGTAGGTTAAAGGTCCTCCCAAGTGGAGAAAGTATGTGACAGGCCTCTTGAAGACCGTATTCTTCTGCAGGAGTTTGCATTCATTCACAATTAATGTCGCTTGATGGACGAAATGATGCTAATAGGGCGCCAAAAAACAGAATATGGGCTTTTAGTGGATGGTGACCATAACCTGGAATCTTGGGAAAATGGAGACCTAGAGACTTGGGCATTTTTAATAGGATTACAGTGTAGAAGTTATTCTTCAAGTCTCACTGTTTCACGTGCAGCAGTTCATTTATTTGATAAAGTTACAGTTAAAGTTATACTCAGACAGTGGAAACTGCACCGACTGTAAGGGGGTGGCCATGTTGTATGTAGGCAGCACAACGATTTAAAAAAAAACAAAACTTTTTTCTTTAGTGTATAACACACTGCGTGGAAGAAGTCGAAGTCAAATTGTTAAATTTGGTTGAATTCCTGTCTGTGTTATCTGAAAGAAATAGCGTTTCAAGCGTTCAGAGCAAAAGGCACAAAATACCCAAAGAAGAAGTGACTGTGTGACTATCTGCATATAACACAACATGATACAAAACTGCTGATCATAGAAAATTGTTGTTTTTGTTTGATCATTTAGAAAGAGACAATACCACTAAAATATCATATAACTTATATGATCTTCTATAACTGAAAAGATCAGATCCCTTCCAATAGTATGTCAAAGATGTTTGAATTTTTTTTTAGAATTGACTTGATTGTTGTGTTTTTTCCTTTTTAAAAAAAAAAATTATTACACCATATGTTGCTAAGATGTCTTTGCACTAATGGGGACACAAGCCATGTGTTATATATGTTTTCTAAGAAAGCTAAAATCAATTTTTCGTGAGGGCGTCCGTTATACTTACATCTCATTGTGTTTATAATGAGTTTAATCATAACCTGAGACATGTAAAGATCTAAACCTCTACTCTTTAATTTGGTTCAATCTTTAACAAAAGTGCATACGGGGAACAATGTCGATTAGGTTCCAGAAAGTTTGTTAATAAGGTTTGACATGATCAGAAGACTAAAATCATTTGTCCTACGAGGTGCAGCCATCAGTCTTATCAAAATCTATTATGATTCTCACAATGTTAATCATAAACTGAGACCACACCTAACTTTCTATCCTTTAACTTTGTTCAAACTATAACTCAGATGCATGCTCAGAAGACAGTTGATAAGCTCTTTGATAAACATTGACATGATCGGTATTAAAGAATGATTGTCAGATTATCTTTACAAAACTATGTCAAATAGATTATGAAAACCCCAAACACATATAGCTGTAAATGCATGAATTCTGTATTTCTGTTCTGTTCAACATCACCTTGATTTTTGACCCAAAAAAAAAGGAAAAAAGAAAAAGAAAGAAGGGCTAACAAATTCCACCTTTCCTTGTCTGAACTAGATTTAGCCCCCTGAAATTTTTGGCACTCAGGGTTTCTGTGAGTGCTGCTGTCCTCTGCATTGTTTGGAGTGGCAACATTTTAGCATGGCTGCTCTCTTTTGTAACAACAATTAAAAAACACAGCAGCAGATCAATGCAGATTACCAAGGTTCCAAGGGTACCTGGTTCGTCCACTTCTCCGCTGCATTAATTGTGGCAGCAGTAAGGGCAGGTAAACAAAGCTGTTAGAGAGTATGGTTGTGACTCAACCACGGCTCACTCTGGCTTTGTCACCCAGTTACTCATATGCCAATCTGACAATCTTTCCTTGCTGAGAGTTGTCCTTGGCAGCTGACTGTTGAGATGAGATGAAGTGTGTTCGATGACATGTCTTGAAATTATCTTTTCAAAATTCACTTTAACATTTGGCTCACTTCAGAACAGAAAGCATGCTTGTGTTCACGGAGTGGCAGGTTTCTTTAAATCATAGATTTGCTTGTCAGTGCTCTGCAGTTAAATTCAGATTGTTTGATGGTTTGCATTTGTTTGTTTTTTTAAGTTTTAGCTAAATATGTATCACAGTTAAAGCAGATAGAGCATACAGTTGTTTTTGTTTGTCATAGTGTTGCTATGATTGTGACGTTTCAAATATAATAGTAAAATAATTTACATACTTTTGGGATTTTTAATCAGGTTACAAGGCAAATTGGCCAAAAGGCAGAAAATTAGCAGAAAGTTTGAGTTTTATACTGTAGAGATGTCTCACACCACCACGTGTGGTAAAAGAAATAATACTAATAATCAGATGTGGTTCCACACCTGGAATGCATGCAAATAGCCGCAATCTGCATCGAGTGTTTCCTGATGTCCATTTATGCCAGGAATTCATTTATTCAGCTTGTTTTCATGAAGAGATGCATCTTCTAATCAAAAGTTTCAAAGCACTTTGAGTGCTGCGTGTGGAGACGGAAACTTTTTAAACGGCTTCACAACTCAATGATGGAAATGTGGACAGAAGCTGCATATCAATGTGATATTTTTACCTGTCTGTTTATCCCCACTTTGGGATGCTTTTATCCAGTAGGCCACCTGATAGCCTACCATTATTTAGATGAATCCACATAAACACATCACAAAACTACTTCAAATTTTGAATGTATTGATCCTGACAGATACAAGCACTATTCTACAATTTACTATGCAGTTTAGAATATAAAGTCCAAGCCCACTTTTACTGCACGGTGTAAAAAGATTAAAACTGTCATTTCTGCTGTCTGAGCACCGCCTAAATCTACTGCTACATGTGGAAGGGACGTGCTAGTTTAACGGGACTCTCTAAACATTATCTACATAGATGAAAATCACAATATATCAAATTATTGGTATGCTGTAAATTGCTTTAAAATTGTATTATTATTGTGTGCACAAAATCACATATTGTACTGATTATTGTGCTACTCTGAATTCAACATCACAATATTCTTTTTTGAATAGCTCTTTATTTGTGTGCTTCGTCCATAATTTTTTTGGCCACCTAATTTTGAATGGATTCTATCTTAGGTAGAAATAAATAAATTCATTTTTGCCTCTGTAAAAAAGCAAACAAAACATTAAACGTTTATTCATACGACCTATTTCAAATAATAAAACATTTTTGTGTTTGATTTTAGCATAATCTTCTATTGACAATATTGTTTTTTTTATTTCTTACGTCTTACATAATTTTACACCACCTTATGGTGGTCACACACTGTTTACACTCTTGCTCATTTTTTCAAAAAACTAAACAAAAACAATTTCTTTATGTTTAATTCTGCATTTGGAAAATCCTTTTTGTATGTCTTAAATCCTTGTTTAGTTGTTCAGTTTCAGCTTTTTAGTTTCAAGAGGCCATATTTGGTTTGGCCTTGTTGACTCTACCAAACAGAAAACATAGAACAATCTGCAGTCTTTCCCTTAAATGGGTGTTTCTCCAATCACCAAGCAGTGTTTTTTCGAGCAGTAGGAAGTTAGTAAGTACAGTAGTTATGTTTAAAGAGACTTTATGCAATGAAAACTAGTCTGATTTACATAATTTGCTCAAGCAAGAATACTGTAAAAAATATTCATGTTAAGTTAAAATATGAAGCTGATATGCTGAACACATACACAAAATCACTAAAACAACAACAACAACAACAACAACAACACTGTATGTACATTTTGTTTACTTGCACTCCAGTGGCTGTTTTCCTCAAGACATAAATACATGAAGGTGCACACTGTCCTGTGATACAAGAGGTTTTTTTGTTTGTTACTTAATGGAGACCTGCTGAGATCTGTGGCGGGTTAAAGATAAGTTGTTAATGTAGTGAGCGAGAGCAATTTGTTCAAGTGTCAAGCAAGAAGAAACTAAACTGCTGAACTGCGGCAGTAACATCAAACACAAAAGTGAATTATTATGAGGAGACATTATGAATGATCATCATAACATGAATACGTGTTTAATCAAGCCCATTCGTTAAAAAAAAAAACAATGGTCATAATGTGTGCACCTCTTTATCTCTTTGCCTGAAAAAGAAAACCAGATACCGTATGTTACGCATGAAGTCGTTTTAAAAAAATTATATCACTGCGTAAGTATGAAAAAGGTGCTGAAAGTTGAAATTCAATGCTTTCCCCCACTAAACACAACATGTGCCAAATAGCACACGTAAATGACAAATTCATGCATGACCATGGTGTGTAATCGCATCCGGTATAAATGGAGTTTTGGGCAGAAAAATCCTAAATTTGGAAAAACAATATAAAAATAGTTTTCAAAAAAATACTAATATGTGATGTTGGATGTTAATGTTGAGCAGTGTTTTAAAAAGTACCCAAAAGTCATATTTCTGTCAAAGATAACATGTTACAATATTACTTTGGTAAAAGTGAAAGTCGACATGCAACAGTACTGATTAGTAATCAGTAATATTAATCAAAAGTAATCTTCTGCAAAGTAAAAGTAAATCATATAGTTTGATGTAAATATATGTTTTTTTCTGTACATGGGTCAGCCAATTACCAGCCTGCCAGATAATCAGATCCCGTTTTCAGCATTTTATTTCATAATCAATGTTAGAATAAATTAAATGAGAAATACACAACTTTGGACCAGAATGTTATTTGCAAAGTAACAAGTAACTTAAGTTATCAAGTAGATGCAGTGGCGTATAAAGCACAATATTTGCATCCAAAAAGTATTGTAGAAGCACAAAGTAGCAGAAAATGGAAAAACCACCTCAAAATTGTTGTTAAGGACAGTACTTGAGTGAATGCATTTAGTTACATTCCATCGCTGGTGTCGAGTAAATTGTTAAAACTTGTCATTCATTTTAGTCAACATCCTGTATTTACTGCCTAGCTCACGGTCATACGGTCATCCTGTGGACATGAGTTATGTACTGTTTAAAACTGGCATGTTTTGTCACTTTGTGTCTCAATTCAAGATCAGAAAATTATGCAAATTGAAAAAAATGTAATACAGTTTGAAATCTACTCGCATGTTTCGATAAACTATGCTTTCAAAAAATGTTAAATAGATCATTTGTAACAACTGTAATGGTCAAGTTCTAAAGGTGGAGCCATGCAGCTTTGTTAAACATTCATATATTCACATATTTTAGTATTTACCATTAGATCTCTGAGCATATATTTGGATTAGAAGGGGCTGTATTTCTATTGTGTGACTTATTCACTTTTACACATCCCACATTTCCCACAATTACACCAGACCCAAGAGTCCTGGGAGATGAAGGAAGTATATGTAAATGTTGGAAATGCACAACATATAATAATAATAATCTGTTTCAGGCCCAAGCTAAGAATACAGTTAGACACAGAACGACATGTTTATTCTGTTTCTCCAGTGTTTCTTTGTCTCTGTACGTGTCCCTGCACGTGCTGCACCGCGTGTGAGACTCTCTGTGCTGTACAGTAATAACAAGTCCGCCTGTTAGCTAATGGCTTTCTTGTTTGTTGGTTTTGTCTCGTCCTGATTCAGTGGTTCTTTCTCCCTGGAAGGATGTCAGCTCTCTGTGCCTGGCCATCCCTGAGGACGCTTGATGTCATCTTGTCTACCTGATCATTACACTACCTGCTCTCCTCTACAATGCTGCCCTCTCGCCGCTCTGCCACTTGAAATGCTTGGCTGGCCTCTTCTCTGAAACCATCATGAAATTGTGTGCAAAAACGCTGCAGACTGTTCCTCCTCTCTCCTCCCTCCAGCCATGTGTGCAGGAGCCAGAAAAAGATTCCTCCACTCGGGCGGCTGCTGCTCAGTCAAAGGGAAAAAAAACACGAAACAACCTTCAGCCATCTGCCGGCACTCACCTCTGACAGCTTTTATTTGATTTATTGATGTTTGCAGTGTGTGATATTTTATACATGACAGCAATATCAAAGTCAATTTAATGGAGAGCTGCTTAAGAAACAGATTTTTAGGATTTATTAAAGTCTTCAAGTCGGGCAGGTTCACTTGCTGTGGAATAGGATTGTATAGACTTTGTAAAGATTAGTTTATGCTGCTCAGAGAAAATACTCACACAGTAGTAATTTCTCCCTGCAGCTTTGAATGTAATGCTTTCATGTATCGGAAGAAATGTGATAATGTGGAAGACTGTGTTGTTGACAGTGTTGGGGAGTACTCGACTACATGTAGTGATGTATGTAATAAAAAATACTGTCTTTTGGAAAGTTTTTGTGCAGTTCACTACCCAATTACAAACTTTTTGGGGTCATTAAAGGAAAGGAAAGCTTTGATATATTTGGTTTCAATCAGTCAATGATTATTGCTATTTATTTGCAAATGTTCTATAACAACAGTAATCCTGCTTGGTGCAAAATACCCACAGGGGCTCTAGTTTGTGAAAGGCAGGTGTCCGACTGATTGACATTGTATACAAACCCAAGGATGACAAATGATAAATACTGTCTTTTTCTGTTTATGCATGACCTATGAACAATTGGGCTCTTTAAGTCATTTGTTTGCTTGTTTATTGAATGGAGACAGGGCACAACTTCTGAGCAGAGCCAGAGTTAGTTATACGCTAATTTACATCTGTATCCTGGTACCACGCATATCCCTTGACCCAGTGGGATGGTGCTGGTTCACAGAATAAACTGAAAAAGAGAGCGATCTGAGCACCAAAAAGGTCCCGTTTGAAGGACTGTTTTTGTTATTATATGTGATTGTGTTGTTGACATACATTTTTAATTCAATAAGGCAGTTTTAATTGGGAATATAACCTTACATTTCATCACATCCACATACCTCTTTCTGGATTCAATAGAAGGTTATTTGCTTTGTTGCCTTAAAAAAGTTACAAGAAGCCTTTTTCATGGAAGACACAGATTGTGTAACTGTCGGAAAAACAGGTGTAAATGATGAAATGAATAATGGCTGGAGTATCATGCACCCTGGCTCACTGTCACATTGTCAGTGTAAATACACACCTTTGCTTTTTCGAAAAACAGTTAAACCATCTGCTGTAAAATGTACAATGTAAAGTATGTCCACATTTGAAAGCAGAACTGGCACATGTAATGCCCTGAGAACACTGCTAATGTGTCTCTATTAAGGAAAGTGCAAGGAATGTTAAACTATAGTAGAGAAGCAACTCTGAAATAAAAAAAGAACAATTGATCATGATCCAAAATTGTTTGTAGTTTCAGTTGTTAACTACACAAAAATTGGATTCTTTTTAATAACCATCATCAATAAATGGTACAGTTATTGCCAATTAAACTTCAGTTTACTGTTATGTGCCATCACCCATACATTAAAAAAGAAAACAATGTATGTAAGTTATAGTCACTGAAGTTTTGTTTATTTCCAAGATAATAGTTGATACAAATAATGTTTTATACAACTGCTTTTGGATTAAATCCATGTCACCATCAGACAGTAGCAGGAACACTACATGCAGTCTATCTACAGTATTATATAAAGGATGTGGTGCTTGCTGATGCTCATCCACTTAAATATGAGTTCTAGACACATTTTCTGGGTTCATACAGCATAAGTTTAGCGTTTTGCTTAGAAAAAATATTGTCCCTCGAAATAATTTGCAAGTGCATAAAAACTGGCTAGCACACACTCAAGTTTGCATTGAGCAGATGTTTACATCACTGTATAGATTTTTAATTTTGGATTAATGACTGTTCAGGGCGCCTTTTCCTCTATATAGTTCCCTGGTGCCTCATTCGAGCTATCTCATTCAGAATTGGGATTATAGGAAACACTTATATTAACCATAATTAAAACAATGGAATGCTTTATAAACCATTTATTTAGCTATTGTAAATGTTTATAAACATCAGTGGCAACATTATAATGGCCATTCAAATAATGCTACAGTAGCTGAACTACACAGTAACCTATTTACCAACCATTTACAAAGTATTACAAACATCAATTGCAAATTAACAATACAAAAATGTTTGATAAATGGCTTATAAAGCATTTCATTGGTTGTGAACAGTGATATAACTATTAACCAAAGTTGAATTAACTATAGATTTATTAACAATGATTAGAAAATGTTCATTTAACTACTTGAATCTATATGCAAAGATGAATGTAGTTGAATTACCGTCAAGCTACTGCAGAAACTACTACCCATCACTGATCACCATTTATGAAGATACTTATGTTTATTTTCCTGAACTGGACTGAAAGTGATTGTGTTCATATTCTGTCTCATTAAATGTGCATTCCTTCCAATGATCAAGATAACAGAGGAATTAACAACACATGTAAAAGTTATGTACTCTCTATAGTAAAATACAGGTTCATGTCTTCTGTCTTAAATCAATAGTCAGGTTCCAGCTGCTTGAGAACGACTACTACTACGACGACTCTACATTTTGTCTCTTATCATCACCCCTAACACTGAAAGCATATTATGATTTCTTACTGGCAAGTATGAACAGAAAAGATGATCAAAACAAGCATAACGAGTTTCAATGCGGACATACACACTTGACACACAGACTAACACAAAAAAAAATATGAACGTATCATTTGAAGTGTGCAATATTTTCAAGGTCCTACTTTTATTCCGATGTATTCTAGCAATTACTGTAACTCTGTGATTTTAATAAATCAGCTACCTTGTAAATAGCAACACATTTTAGTGAAGACTGAATTATGTTATGGACCTACCTCACATGTACCAGTTGCTTGCAGAGTCTTTTACCATTTGAGTTATATCTAGGTCGAGATTGTATCCAGCTATTTTGAATTCAGTGGAGGTATGCACACTAACATGCTCAGTGAAACATTATGTATCACGTCTACACTTTTTGAATCGTAAGTTGTCTAAACAAAGCTGCAGTGTCTCAGCACTATGCAGTGACCTGGCTCAAACACATACAGTCGGGAGGTGACACACACACACAGGGTACCTGTCCAATGTATGGTACTGCTGAGCTCTGCTGCTGGACTTTAAGCAGCGGAGGGTAAAGTGTCTTGCTCAAGAGTACCTCAGTGGAGAGGGTACTCCTCTGACCAGAGATTTCTCTCCCAGGTGTTCCCAGCTCATCCAGGGATTTCAGCTGCTCAGAGATACTGTATGCCTGTCGATGGCTGGCCCAGTTCCACTGCCTGCTTCACAATAAAAGTATTTAATAGTCACATCCCTTTTTTTTTCACTGAAATGGCTTCATGTTGTACTTTTTGTATTTAATTTAAATGACAAATTGCATCCATCCATGCAACACTTTTTCCAAAATTACCAAAATACACTATTGAAGTATTTGTGTTATCACCTAAGTTACATTCTCTGGAACTCCCAAATATATTAAATCATTCATCCTGACATCAGATTTGATGTATTAAATTTGTGCATCATAACAACCAGCACACTGTTAGGTGGAAGAAAAATGACTAAAATCCACCGTTTGATTACTAAGGGGCTGACCTTAAGGGTAAAGGTAGTAATACCAGTATATAAAGATACTTTACATACTCTGTAAAGAATACATACATTTTAGACCTGAAGTGAATTTCTCACCAACATAAGCTGTACGATTTACTTTGCACAATGTAGTTTGGGGGAATACATTTTAATCAGAAGAGAAAGATTGATTGATTTTTTTATTTGCCTAAACAAACTCAATAAACAAACTCTCATCATTGTCTTGACTGAAATTGAATAAACAAACTGACCTCAAAGAACAACACAGTTTCATACTGTTTTACTTTGTTTATATTTGGCAACCCGGCCACCTGTGTGGTATTAATGCCTCATTAATATTGTAAAATTGTGAGTTTGAATTTCTTCTGCAAAACTACATAGTGTCCCGTTAATGTTGTAAGTGAAGGCATTAACTGTGAAAAAAAAAACTGGTCAATTAATCAAGTGTTTTACTGAGTAAGTGTGTAAGTTAATGTACGTACTGCTGTGCTGTTTGAACTACTGCTATGCATCATGTGCTGTTACTAACAGCTACAGACAGATAGTTATAGCAGAAAGATGTGTGCGGTATTTGCCCCTGAAATGGAGAGGAGTAAAAAAAGTTCTCACAAAAATCAACTTATGTAAATGTACTTATATACAGTATATTATATACAGTATATATCAAGGTTTTTATATGAATGCACCTGGAAGTTCTGCTATTTCTCTAAGATGATATTGCACTCATTCTTAAATGTGGACGTTGTAGTTTTTGGTGGAAAAAAAATGTAATCAGAGGAAGAAAATCTTTATTGATTGATTTTCCTGACAATAAACTGAATAAACAAAGTGTTCTCATTTTCATAACTGAATAGACAAAATTGCCTCAAAGGGAAACACAATGCCATACTGTTTTACTTACTGTTTATATTTGCAGGAGCCTTCTGATTGGCCACCTTTCTTGCTTCAAACACTGCTGAGGGGACCGTATCCTTCTCTGAGGTGGGCCCGTTTATTCAGTTAGGGAGATAGTTACATTTTTTTAATTTGTATTAGAATGTTTTTAACATTGTGAATATACGAGCGTCCTGAGTTAGAATGTCATTTCCAAAACTACATAGGGCACCTATGATAGTAAATACGTCACGTGCAGTGGGTTAATTACAAATTGTGATTGGAAACTTTAAAAACTTTGGAAAAACAAAAATGGTAAATAATTGTAATGGTGGCACTTGAATTGAACAAGTTAATTTTATTTGTTGAGCACATTTTAAATAACAAACCTTGACCAAAGTGCTTTACAGATGAGTTAAAAATACATTCAGATCATAATTAACAATAAATATACATAATAAAAGAATATAGAAAGAATGTACTTTGTGTCATAGCCGGCGAGGTGAGACTGATACAGGGGATGTGCCAGTGAGAAGCCTTCCTGCTTGAATTATGAACCAACTATGGGTGAGACAAGGATGACTTATCGACCTCTACATACTGTAAATTGAGCAACACGTACAGTGAAGAAATAATAGCATGTGAGCATATCCTCTCTGCCATATGAATTCATGTGAATGTCACGTTTTGCTGTGCCTTGCTCGGTTGCACTACGGCAATGGCAGCCGTGACTGTGACACCCCCCTTCGCATTGGTCCCAGCTTGGACACTCCTCATCAGTGGCATCAGTGATTGTTTTCTAGGGGTTTGTGGGTTTATTTCATTTGATTTTCATCCCTTTATGTAAAGTAGAGACAGCGGGGCTCATGGGAAGTTGTTTGTGGCCCTTCATCACCTTTTGTGTGGATGAAAACATGGTCAGTGGATTGCATGTGTGACCCTTAGAAGACAAACAAGATCAAGGTTATTGCTTCAATCTCATCACAGGGAGCATGAGGACTGAATGTAATACATGACACAATAAAGTCAGAGAGTGCACAGCTCGGCCCGAAATATCATGGAGAAGCGTGTTCTAAAATTGATTTTCCATTTAGTGAAGTGAAGCTCTGAAAGACATTATAAATTCACCACAGGGTACAAGTGCACAAATACATGATAGGCACAACTTGCTACACATATTTTACATCCTCTTTAAACAGGAAGCTAATTAGGCGACTTGAATTGGTGAGACACGTTGCTGCCACATTGTTGCTCTTTGATCATCACGCATGCTGATTGAAGCATGTCTGAAACAGATGACGGCCGGTTGTTATCGGGCTCAAAGCCCCAGGATCCATTGGCAGTGCTGGCATCTCAAGCACCTCATGTTCATCCTCTGAAGAAGGTGAGACAATCCATTAAGTGAAAGGCATAAACACTCAACTCTGGGAACCTGATTGTTGGCGCTGTCCCCCATCCAGCCCATCTGACTGCAGCGGACTGTGGGTTTTATACAAGACAACTCAAGTCCTAAGATGGAACATTGAGAAAGAGAAGACAAAGGGAAATAAGACCATATGGCACTTTGCACATCATCACAAAGCAGCACAACTTTCAACAGAAGAACTCACAGATGTAAGAGACAGAGGCACTTTAATTATCATGCATTGTTGGCATAAATTTAGCTGCAAGAGATGGAAAATATTCACCAATTTAAATGAAAATTATCTATATCATCAAACTTTTAAATGAGAAACGTGAGCATCATGTCGTATGCGTTTTAGTCCTCTTTTTTGAGCAGAACAAATGTACTGAATAATTGAAAATGGGAATGAATTCCATTAATGACAATAACATGGAAAAACATGAATATCTCTGATCTTGTACAAAAACTGAGGTGAAAACACAAGTTTGTGTATCAGAGCCATTCCCACTTGTTTGGTTTAATTTGGTTTAACTGCACACTGTCATTAAAATGCATCAAATTGAACAACAGCAGTCGAATGAACATGTGTCAATGCAAAATTGATCCACCGGACATTAAGCATAAGCATGGTTTATCCAATCACCCTGTGTGAAATTCAGTTCTTTGTTTTTGTCACCATGAGCCAGTGTGTTTGCAACCCATGAGAGTAAAAAATGACAATATTATATAGATTCTGCAACTTAAAACTAAACAGATCCACTATTTTTTGTTTTTTTCATGTAGAGTATATTGTATTGCTAACGTGACAGTATGAGAACCACTGTAGCTCAACTGTTATTTAAAAAAAAAAATACATTTGTTTCAAGACTGCATTTTTAAACAGTTAACAGATTGTTAGGCAGCACTGTATGGCAGAATAATGCAGACTTTAAAAAATGTTTTTAAAAAGAGTGCAGATAGAGAATCTCATTTCACATCAGTGGTTATGGCATTTAACCTAAATCAAACTGGCCACTATAGTCATTCTTGTACACCGAACTAGCTTCAAAAGTCATGGATGAATGCTACATGTACTTGTCCACAGTTTGCACAGCAGTGAGAGCAAGAGGGGGCTGAATTAAAGGGTTCTGTTTGAGACACTTTTAGTTGTTAAAATACAACAACCTTTTTTTTTTTGTTACATTCTTTTGTCATTGACACTCAGAGAAACAGATCGAGTATCTGCTGTGGACAGTATGAAATCCACTGTCCGTGTTCCTCACACCCTCTCCTATTGATAAACTGTATCATACTTTTAGACAAATCATTCTGTACATTCAAGTAGAAAAAAATGACCAACATAAAACGGCAGCATGATTTTCTGTGATCCTTTATTTCATTAACCATAGTGATGGCATTTTTACATGGCTGTAGTCATGGAGTAGGCAGATGCAGTAAGTTACCTGGGGAAAAAAAAATACCCTCTCTGTCTGAGCACTCTACCACACCAGATCATTACAGTGTCTGGGTGTACTCTGCAGACTTTTCCCCTAATCTTAACATTCAGCAAAGTCAAGAACCTTGACACTCACTTCTTTTTCACAAAGATGACTCTAAACTGGCTGCTGATCATCTGCAGACCCAGCACCACTACAACTGAAGAACTGCACTATCAGCGTCTCCCACAGCAAAACACGGCAGCATGTTTTGTCTTGTCCACGGAAGCGAGGACAGAAGCCTAACACGCACATCTGTTTATTTTCAAGATCTCGTTTGCTATAAAAATTAACATTTTAGCTTTTAGAAAAATCTCTCAAAAGATTGTTGACCGAGCGTGTCCCCCAGTCTTTACCTCTATTTCAGACTCAGAACAAAAAAGCATCTTAACAATCTTCTACATCTACTTAAGGTGGCGACAAATGAAGCTTGTGAGAAATGACCTTACATGGAGACAAGGACGCTTAAGCGAAGCCGTGTTTTTTTTGCAGGTGAAAGGACAAGATTGCGCAGAGCTGATGTGGAAAAGGAGCTAAAAGCAAGAGTTATAACACCTCAGAGTAACTAACTGTGAAACCAATTGAACAATTAATCGTCAGGATACTTATTTGCTAGAAAACGTGCAAATGAATCAAATGATACATGTCATATTTTTCTCTCCCAGAATGTTATGTAAATTTGCACCCTTCCGGTTTCGAGCTCTTAAATGTGTGATTTTTTTTTTTTTTTTATGTGAGTTAAATTCATCCTAAACAAAGAAGAAATAGAAAGGATCCTTACAGTTACTGTAAGCAGACAGAGGGCAATTTAGTTAGCAATTATTCCATATATTAAATGTAAAAAAATAAGCAATCTACAAATTATATAAAAAAAATAATAAAACAACAATACAATGCAATGCCTATTGTTGTCCATGAAACAAATTTGCTTTGCTTCTAAATTTGATACAACTCAAAGAAAGGGTAGCATAAAGAATCCCATTTTTATTCTTGTTAGAGATGAACACGACATGACAGACGCTGCAGATGCTCAAAGATGCCACGGGTATCTTCCTCCCTCTCCTCCGCAGAAAAACTGTCATCAAGCTGCAGCTCTTCTGTTTCTTCCTCCTCTGAACCACAGATACCGTGTGTGTGTGTGTGTGTGTGTGTGTGTGTGTGTGTGTGTACGTCAGTCAGCTCTCAGCCCAGCAGGTTCTTCTCATGCAGATGGGAGGCTGATGGGAACAAT